>CM038120.1:10181435-10430225 GCA_001642375.2 Mentha longifolia | reverse complement strand
GATGATTTACTCGCTGATTTGCCGGATAAACGTTCCTCTTAGACAAACAAAGAGAATTATTAAAATTCTCTAAAGAGAGAGATAAACTCACCAAAATATATTCATCAAAGTAGGCTGAAAATTTCGTCCATCACACAAGTGATATATATAGGCTGCAAATTAACCCTAATCTAATAAGGAAATAATTAAATAAAAAGCCCACAACTAAAAGTCTGCTAAACTGCTAACTAATAAAGCCCATAAAACCTAAAAATAATAAAAATAACAATAATAAAATTTGGGCTTTAAATAAAAAACGAAAATAAACGTTCTTCAAACTCTAGCCCATGTCATCTTCAACTCTTGGCCCATGAACTGAAATCCACGATCTACGGGCTGCATCACTCCATACTTAGCAAGTAAGCTTCCTAACCATTTGTTCTTGAAGTGAGACCCCCATCGCTAAGCAAAGCTCTCAGAGTTCCAAACCGAGTCAAAATGTTCCTCTTAAGAAATTTAATCACCGCCTTAGAATCATTGGTTGAAGTTGGAATGGCTTCAACCTATCGTGAGACATACTCAATAGCAAGAAGGATATAAGAAAAACCACAAGATTTGGGAAATGGTCCCACAAAATCTATCCCCCAAACATCAAATAATTTAACCTCAATCATGATGTTTTGACGCATCTCATCCCTCTTAGTGATATTTTCCATCCGTTGGCATCTATCACAATTCTTCACAAAGGTTTGACAATCCCTAAAAATAGAAGGCCAATAGAACCCACAATGAAATACCTTCCAAGCCGTCTGATGAGCCCCAAAATGGCCCCCACTTGGCCCATTATGACAATCCTCAATTATCTTGAGCCATTTACTCTCCATAGATCACCTACGAATAAGGCCATCGGCACATCTCCTCCATAAATATGGATCTTGCCAATAATAGAACTTCACATCTCAAAGCAACTTTGCCTTTTGATAATCCGAAAGGTTTGGTGGCAATTCTTGGAGCACAAGATAATTTGCAAAATCGGCAAACCAAGAACCTTTGCATTTCAATACCATAATCCTTTCATCGGAAAAACAATCATTAATGCTCAATCTCAAGTCTTCACCTTCAACCGTCATTTCAAGTCTTGACATGTGATTGGCTAACTCACTATCATTACCTATTCTATCACGAATTTCCATATCAAATTCTTGAAGAAGTAGAATCCAACGAATAAGACGAGGCTTAGCATCCTTCTTTGCAACAAGATGTCGAATAGCAGTGTGATCCGAGTAGACAATGGTATGATTTCCCACAAGATAAGATCGGAATTTGTCAAAGGCAAAGACAATGATTTCCCATGTACATTGTTGTGCAGTTCCTTTGAGCTCCATCCAATGTCCTACTCGCATAATGGATAACTCAAAACACATTATCTCTCATTTGCCCCAACACAACTCCTAAAGCCCAATCACTGGCATCACATTTCAAAATGTAAGAATCACTCCAAAAGAGCACTTATGGAATCACATTTGCCCCAACACAATTCCTAAAGTTTTCTTCAATATTTCAAAAGCTTCCGAGCACTTATCATCAAAGACAAACTTCACATCCTTTTGTAAAAGAGCACAAAGAGGCTTTGTGATCTTCGAGAAATCTTTTATGAATCTTTTATAGAACCCCACATGCCCAAGGAAGCTTCGGATTGATTTCACATTTGTTGGGGGTGGAAGCTTCTCTATGGCAACGATCTTGGCTCTATCAACTTCCAAACCGGCACTAGAGACCTTGTGCCCAAGCACAATTCCATCCTTAACCATAAAATGACACTTCTCCCAATTTAGGACAAGAGAAGTGTCCTTACATCTTTGCAAGACCTTCGTAAGATTTTATAAGCAAGAATCAAAGCTCTTCCCAAAATCTGATAAGTCATTCATGAACACCTCCATTATGTTCTCAATCAAACCACTAAAGATGGACATCATACACCTTTGAAAAGTAGCCGGAGCATTACGCAAACCAAATGGCATCCTTCTATAAGCAAACACTCCATAAGTGATTACCACGTATTTTGTGTGCATGTAAGCTTAATTAGAGTGAAACTCATGTTTAAATATGTGGAATTTCAAGTGATATGACTAGGGTTTCACTAGTTTGATTGCATTCATGTTTTCCTCATTTTCTGGAGCCTTTTTATGCTTTTTTCAGGAATAATGAAGAACTTATTGGCCAATTAAACTACTCCATGTCGAAGAGGAGCTTGTTAGAAATCCATAGCAAAAAGCAGATCAAGAATCGGAGTTCGGACGAGAGAGAACGAGCAAAAATGGCAAAGTTGCGCAAGGAGAAGGAAAACCGGCGGGTTGGCCGGCGGCCTGCCAAACCGCCGGCCATCCTCTACCAAACTGCGGCCAGGAACAGTGAAAATGGCTGCCTGGGCCGGCAGCCTGCCAAGCCACCGGTTCCTCAGAGCTAGGCCGCCGGTTCCCCTTGCTAAGCCACCGGTTCAGCCGTTGCTTCACTCTTGGCCAAGTTTGGTTCGACCAAACTCGGTCCAACTCGTCCCAAACCTAATTGATTCATGCGCCCAAGGATTCATTTTTGGATACAATTGATTCGATTTAATCCTATCATGCTCCTATGAAATTAATTACATATCATAGGGTGTTTAATCGATATACCTCTTGAGTTTATATGAAAGAGCTTGCCGGAAGATCTTCTGATCTGTTTCCCCGCTCGAATTCGATGTTGGATGGACAACACGATAGCCGCTGACTACCTAGCCGCCGCCGCTGCTTTCTCTCTCTCTCTCACTTAACCCTAGCCTCTCTTTGATTATGAGATGATCAATCACTTTACTTAGAGACCTTAAGTGAGTATTTATAAGAGGAGAATGAGCTTAAGTTGCAGTCTTGGCCCGCAGACCTAGACATGGCCGCCCATATCATCATTGGTGCCCCTTTACTGGGCTTCAATGATGATTGGATCTTTTCTTCCTAAACTGTGGCCTATTGAGCTTTTGGGCCAGATCACGGATCTACTAGCTGATAAAACTGGGCCTCCCAATGCCCAGAGTAAAATTTAGATCATAAGTATTAAAATATTCCAATAGAGTAATAATACTGAACTGCCCGTTTTATCCCTGTTGAGCTCAGGGCTAGTATTAGACTTAAATTACCCCCGTATTTAAGATGTCCCACATCCGTTAATTAATCTAAAGCTTCTGACTGCTTTTGTTAATTAACTTCTTCATTAATTCCTGAGTAGTACCATTTATTCTTTATTCATCATACTGGAACTTAATCCACCAGCAGGGTTTAGTATGATAATCCTTAATGAATTCCTTAGGGGATGTGATCAACTTGTTATACCAGGATACGGTGCTCTATTGCAGATGCACTAAGGATCGTACTAGTTATAGTTGTTGCCCAAGATACGGAGCATATTGAGTTACAAGACAAAACTCTCAGTCATGGTAAATCAAAGCAACAGACTCTAACTATACACCCTTAGTCACTCAATTAGAGTTAAGGTATGATGTTAACTAACATTTAAGTCCCCGAGGTCTCGATTCTTCTACTTAGGTCAGAATAGAAGAATTCACCTCACCGTGATCCTATCAATACGATCAATGTACTAGCATAAACAAGTAACCAAGACAAGCTACTTATCTATTTGTGCTACAGTATAAACCGATAGTTTTATCCGAAACAATCTCAACTGTGATAACTGTTTATATCTCAAGAGACACCGGCTACTACGGTCTTCCGTGATCTACCACACACCATATAGCCTATAACTTTGAGATAATGGATAGATGTTTAATGCTTAACTGTCACGCCCCAATTCCCAAGGGAAGGCGCACGCGCCAAGGGTGTGACTAGGGGTTGGAATAAAGAAGAGGGGATAGAAAGGGGATTCAATTCATTTCAATTATCGATTGATACTTCCCGAAAATTTGGGCAGTATCTCTTTTGCAAAGGGAATAAGCCAGAATAAATACAACGGCAATACACCCAACATAACAACATATCATTACTAGGACCGCATAGGATTCGATGGCTCAACGAATCAGCATAAGTTCATCATTCAATAGATATAGTCGAGTTCAAGATCTCGAGATTAGATAATAACAAGTTCAGAGTGCAGTAATTCAAGTTTCAAAACGAGAATACATTTTGCGGAAGCTTAATCAAAAAGAGATTTCCTAGCCTCAACTCCGCACCGTCGCCACCACAGCATCAACCTGAAAACATTTTAAATATTTTGGGCTGAGTACTAATGTACTCAGTGGGCTGCGCATTTTATCGAAAGCTTGGAAACATAGCAGTTTATCCATATCATAGGCATGCATTAGAGGTTTTGGAAAACAAAGATCAACTAAGCATGCTAAATCAATTTTACTTGCAGCTGCTTCATGTCGCACTCTACAGTTACTCTTACTGTGATTCCGGACCTCTAGCCACCGACGAATCCATATATCCAGACTTCGGGTCGAAACCGGAGAGTCTATTTGAGCTGGTGAATTCCGAGTTGAAACTCAGGAATTCCATTGAAATAGTATGTGAGAGAGATCAACCAATCACATAACTACCAGGGGAGTGTACACGATTCAAGGCTAGTTTATAAGGCTAAGCGATGAATCTCGATCGATTACTTCAGAGCATTAAACATGTAGAGCGCACATTAAATATTTTCATGGATAACCAGTTTTCATCTTTAAAGCCTTGAGCATACATAACTCATATACTTTGGAAAAATAAGCCCACCTCTTGTAGCGTAGAAGAATGGCCGGTCTTGATAGGCAACGTCTAAATTAATGTCCTCGTCGAACCGCGCCTATTCATAACGATATAATAAGAATTTTTAAAGTTCTTAAAATAAATCTAAGGGAAAATATATTCGCCTTTCTATTTTTCTTGATTATAAATCCGTTAGGGATAACAGATTTGATTGAATCCTTTAAATCTTTTTGTTTATTAAAAGAATAATCATTTCCTTATTATTAAGAGAGTTCAATTAAATAATTAATTGGGTTCAAATATTCGTTAAATTATTTAATCCGAAATTAGGATAAATTCCGGAATTTATTTTTGGACTAATTAAAGCTTAGTAAATTGGTTAAATCTTAATTAATTAAATCTTACATTTTAATAAGTCTTAATCCATTTTAATTACAAGAAATTAACTGAGCCCAGTCTGTATGAAGCCCAAATCCATAAACCCATAAGATGCAAGTCTTGGCCCGCCTGTAGAAGCCTGTTTTAAACATTATACTATGGCCCAAATGAATTAAAACCCAGCCCATTCTCAGTTCAAACCCAGCCCACATGGAGAAAGAACCCATTTTCCCCTTCTGCAACACATACGCAGACACACACACACTAGACGCTCTCTCTCTCTCTCGCTCACCTCTCTCCCGCCTTCTTCTTCTTCGTCGATTTCTTCTCTAGGAAAATCGCCGGCTCTCTTCTCCCTTCAATTGCCAGCAAAATCCATCGCCGTTGTTAGCATCGTCTTCTTCGCTCGCGATTTCCCCAAACTTCGAACCCTAACTCACAATCGACCTCTCCTCCCTTCACCGTTCGTCCCTCCGACAATTCATGGTTGCTGCTACCGTCTTTCTGCAACACCTCGCGCTAGCCCGCCACAGCGCCACCGTCAACCGCAGCTGCAGCGCCACTGCTCCTCCTCTTTCTCGGTCCGCCGGCCGCTGCCTCAACAAACGCTGCCACTTCGCACCGCCGCCCCTGCTGCAGCGCCTCGTCTGCGGCTGCAGCGCCGCTGTCTGCAGCAACGCACCATTTCCCTATCGCCGCCGCCGCTGCGTCTCGCCATCGTCGAGTCTTCTTCATCGTCGCTGGAATTCCGGCCGCGCTCGCAGCAATAGGGGACGAGTCCAGCTCTCCCAAGAGTTAAGTTTCTCACCTGCCCTTTCACTTCTCACCCTCGTCCTTTTCTTTACTGAATTCTTTTGGTTAATGAATCCATAAGTGTTCACTATTCTAGATTCTTGTTATGAGTTTCATTTGGTAATAAACTTAAGTGCTTAAGTAATTGTTATACTGGGAACGTGAGTTTGGATTTGGTGTTCCTTGTCTTCCCGTTTTCAGCCCCCTTTTTGAAAAGCATACGAATGAACATTTATATATATACACGTAGTAGTAGTTGATGCTAGTAGTGGTAGGATTTTAACTTCATGTTTCGGTTGTTATTCAAGCTTTAGAAGCCAGGTTAATTGTTTCATTCATACTAAGAGCATAGCATATAGTTTTTGTTATTGTGCATTAGCCTAGGATTTCAGTTTTCATGCTTGTAGTTTTGATTTGTTTCATTGTTCCTCTTTAAAGCATGAAAAGAAGTGGGGCTGGAAAATGCTTACTCTTAATGAACTTGGAATGGTGGCGATGATTGTAGGTTTGAGATGATGTAGGCTGCAGTTCCTTCTTCTTCTCCTTCTTTTCTTCCTTATGTTTTCATTTCTTTCTTTTGAGCTGAGAGTTTTTGTGTTTGATTGTTGCAGAGAAAGAAGATGGTGAAAGGGATGGATATAAGAGTGTTGAATGGGATGTGATGTGTTGAAAAAGATGGTGAAGAAGCCATGCCTACTACTGTACATCATGATGGAAACTCAAGATTTGAAGGGAGATGTTGAAATTATGTGTACTTAGATTTGCTTCAATCTCCTATTCATGCATAGGGAGTTGAGTAGAGATAATTCTTTGCAGAAATCTTGTTGAAATTTGATGTAGTATTAATTTATTGGAGGAATTGTATTTTTGTTTCATTGTGGTAATATTCTTGTAATTATTAGTCATGGTTAATGCTTCACTTCTTATTTATTAAATTAGAATTTTAGTCTAATAAAATGAGTTTGGCCCATTTTATTTTATGAGAGTTGATATCATGTTCTTGGCTCATTAATACTTATAGTTTATTAAGCGTTGTTTAATTAATCCATTTGAAAATATTATACGGGAATATAATATTAAATTTGATTTGTTAATTCGTAATAAAAATTACGAGATATAAAAAATTACGAGAATATAATATTTTTATCTAAATTGCAAAATAATATGCAATTTCATACAAGTGGAACAATAACCCTTCTATTATCATAAATCGAAACAAGTTACACAAAGTTTCGAATTCTTACTCATTTTCTATTTATTAAAAGTCGGGGTATTACATCCTCCCCTCCTTAAGAAGAATTTCGTCCTCGAAATTCATGCATCTGGGTACTCTAATTCTGGGTATAGTTCTTTCATCTTTTCCTCGAGTTCCCATGTAGCTTCTTCTTGACCATGATGATTCCATAAAACCTTAACACTTACAACCTCACTATTTCTTAAAACTTTAACTTTCCTATCGAGAATCCTTATGGGCTTTTCTTCATAACTGAGGTCCTCAGCAAGGACCACTTCATCGTACTTGATAACATGTTTCGGATCAAACACATATTTTCTTAACTGTGAGACATGAAACACATTGTGCACATCTCCAATGCTAGGTGGCAAAGCCAACCTATAGGCAACAGTGCCTATCCTTTCTAAAATCTCAAAAGGACCTATATAGCGGGGTCGTAACTTTCCCCTCTTACCAAAACGAATCGCTCCTTTAGTAGGTGATACCTTGAGGAAAACTCTTTCCCCAACATTAAACTGTAGTTCAGATCTACGCTTATCGGCATATGATTTCTGTCTATCTTGAGCTTCTTTTATCCTCTGTTTTATCTCGTTGACTTTTTCAACCATCTGTTGTACTAAATCTGGTCCTAAAAGCCTTCTCTCACCCACTTCATCCCAGTAAAGTGGTGATCTGCATTTCATCCCATAAAGAGCTTCATATGGAGCCATTCCAATTGTCGCTTGATAACTATTGTTATAGGCAAACTCAACAAGAGGTAATAAATCCTCCCAATTTCCACCTTTATCAGCGACTATTGCTCTTACACATATCCTCAAGAATCTGGATCGTTCTTTCTGACTGTCCGTCAGTCTGTGGGTGGAAAGCTGTGCTGAAATTCAGCTGAGTGCCCATGCATTCCTGTAGGCTCTTCCAAAAACGAGACGTGAACCTGGTGTCACGGTCTGACGTGATTGAAACTAGCACACCGTGAAGGCGTACGATCTCCTTGACATACAACCTTGCAAGTTTCTCTAGACTGGAAGTCATTTGTATAGGCAAGAAGTGCGATGACTTACTTAACCTATCGACAATGACCCAAATGGCCGTGTTCTTCTGTACCGACTTTGGTAAGTTCACTACAAAGTCCATGTTGATGTGTTCCCACTTCCACTCTGGAATTGGAAGTGGTTGCAACATTCCATAGGGTCTCTGGTGTACAGCTTTAACTTGCTGACAAGCTAAACATCATTCTACAAACGATGCTACATCTCTCTTCATTCCTTTCCACCAGAAAACATTTTTCAGATCCCTATACATCTTCGTACTTCCTGGATGAGCTGTGTAAGGAGTATCGTGAGCTTCACTCATGATCTCATTTTTCAAATCCTCGATGTGGGGCACACACAACCTTCCATTCATCATCAACGCGTTATCTTTAGCCTCAGAGAAT
The DNA here is from genome assembly GCA_001642375.2 of Mentha longifolia. NCBI lineage: Eukaryota > Viridiplantae > Streptophyta > Magnoliopsida > Lamiales > Lamiaceae > Mentha > Mentha longifolia. The sequence continues at coordinate 10,421,677 of CM038120.1, read as the reverse complement.
CCCTTAGGTTCCTCTGACCTTGCCAGAAGATGCATTTTCTCAAGAAATTCGTCCCCTCTTTGTGCCCTCACAATTCTTTCTCTCAGTTCAGGTTCAGCAACTAGGGCTGCAACACAACCTCTCACTGAGTCAGGTGGATGAACCACTTCTAGTTTGAGTTTCGCAAACTCGTGGATAAGCTTCTCTTCTCGAGTAAGAAAATATCCTAGCTTAGCTCTAGCCTTCCTGCTTAGGGCATCGGCTACCACATTGGCCTTTCCTGGGTGATAGCTAATAGTGCAATCGTAATCCTTTACCAATTCTAGCCATCTCCTCTGCCTCATGTTCAAATCCTTTTGCTCGAAAAAAAATTTCAAACTCTTGTGATCAGTGAAGATCTCACACTTAACTCCGTAGAGATAGTGTCTCCATATCTTTAGTGCATGCACGACTGCAGCCAATTCCAAGTCGTGAGTAGGATAATTGAGCTCATGAGGCTTCAGTTGACGCGATGCATATGCTATCACCTTGCGATTCTGCATCAACACGCAACCTAATCCTAATTTCGAGGCATCTGTATAAACAACAAATCCTTCATTCTCTTCAGGTACTGCTAACACAGAAGCAGTAGTCAACCTTGATTTGAGCTCTTGAAAACTCCTTTCACATTCCTCTGACCATGCGTACTTGATCTCTTTTCTCAAGAGTTGAGTCATTGGTCTTGCAAGCTTGGAAAATCCTTCGATGAAACGTCTATAGTAGCCTGCCAATCCTAAGAAACTCCTGATTTCATGGACGTTGGTTGGAATTTTCCATTCCTTAACTGCTTCCACCTTTGCAGGGTCAACTTTGATTCCCTCAGCTGACACAATGTGTCCGAGGAACAACACTTCCCTTAACCAAAATTCACACTTGCTGAATTTGGCGTACAACTTTTCCATCCGCAATGTCTCTAATACAATGCGTAGATGTTCCTCGTGTTGTTCTCCACTCTTGGAGTATATGAGAATGTCATCAATGAACACTAGGACAAAACTATCCAGATACTGATGAAACACTCGATTCATCAAATCCATGAAGACCGCTGGGGCATTTGTTAGCCCAAATGGCATCACTGTAAACTCATAATGTCCGTAGCGTGTTCTAAAAGCCGTCTTAGGGACATCCTCCTTCTTCATCTTCAATTGATGGTATCCGGATCTCAAATCGATCTTAGAGAACACACTTGCTCCTTTCAGTTGGTCGAACAAATCATCTATCCTCGGAAGAGGATATCTATTCTTGATTGTGAGCTTATTGAGTTCTCTATAATCGATACACATTCTTAGTGTGTCGTCTTTCTTCTTGACGAATAACACCGGCGCTCCCCAAGGAGATACACTAGGTTGTATAAACCCTAAATCCAAAAGCTCTTGCAGCTGAATCTTCAACTCTTGCAATTCCTTAGGCGCCATCCGATAGGGTGTTTTTGACACTGGGGCTGCTCCTGGCTCCAAGCCAATGTTGAATTCCAGTTGCCTGTTTGGAGGAAAACCTGGTAAATCATTTGGGAATACATCTGGGTATTCGCACACTATTGGAACATCTCTTAGCTCCACTCCTTTTTCTGGATCCTTCGTCAAACTCACAAGAAAAGCTTGACAACTTCCTTTCCTAATCATCTTCGCCGCCTTGAATGCTGAGATGACAGGTACGCTTGCACCCATTCTTTTTCCTTGGAAACACACCTTGCTTCCATCAGTGATTTGAAACATGACTTCTCGTTCCTTGCAATCGATTGTCGCGCCGTTCGCTTGCATCCAATCCATTCCCAAAATGACATCGAAGTCGCGCATATCGATGACGTAGAGATCTATACTAAAAGAATGATTTTCGATTCTAAGCTCTTGCTTTAGGCACACTTTCCTAGAAATCATCGTCTTTCCTGAGGGGATACTTATCTTAAGGGCATGCTCAGTCTGTTTCGTTTCTATGTCTAATTCCATGCATGCATGAGTAGAGATAAACGAGTGTGAAGCTCCAGTATCAAACAAAGCCAGTATAGGATGATTACTCAATTTAATCATACCTGCTAGGTTCCCTTGAGCTTGGGCCGCCTGCTGCTGGTTCAAAGCATAGGCTCTGGCTTGTGGCGGCAGTCCACGGTTACCTGCCGGTCCTTGATCCGGCCTAAACTGATTCCTCTGGCTCTGCTGCTGCAGTTGGGGTGCTCCTCCGTTCCTTCCCAAGTTAGGGCACGCCTTAGCAAAATGTCCAGCCTGACCGCACTTGTAGCATGAGTTGGTTCCCTTTCGGCATTCCCTAGAGTGAGGCTTCTGACACTTAGGGCACATCGGCCTGTTCCCAGCTGGAACTTGCTGTAGAGGTCGTGGTTGTTGTGGTTGACGTTGCTGCATGTTCAGATTCTGATTTCCCATCCAAGGCCTCTTCTCCTTGCCAGAGTTTCCTCCGCTCCGGTCTTCCCATTTCCTCTTCCCTTTTCCATCATTCTGCAATGGAGCTTGAGCAGGGTTCCTCTCTTGAGGAAGCAGAGACTCTATAGTCATAGCCCTGCTCAGTGTCTGAGCATAAGTCAACGGGCCTTGACTAGCTAGGGAAACAGAAATCTCATGGCGCAAGCCATTTCTGAACTTCAATGCCTTAGATGCATCGGTATCCACCAGATGTGGAGCATAGCGGGAAAGTTGGGCGAAGGCCCGATCGTATTCCATCACAGTCATCTTCCTCTGCTTGAGGTTCCAAAACTCATTCTGCTTCTTCTGGCGATAGTAGCCAGGGATGTACTTTTCAAACAGTTCATTCTTGAACATGTCCCAAGTGAAGTGTTCCCATTGTTCCACAGTCAAGGTGCGCTTCACAGATTGCCACCAATAATCAGCTTCCTCTACCAGTTGGTAGATAGCACAAGTTAACTTTTCCTCATCGGTGCATCCAACATAGTCAAAAATCTTTTCAATTGCCCTAATCCATTTTTCAGCATCAGCGGGCTCACCCATTCCATCAAAGGTTGGTGGCCTTTCCTTCTTGAATTCTTCCACAGCCGAACGCTCTGGGTGATTTACCACCGGCTCGTCAGCATTCGCTTGTCTACCTCTTCCTTGAGTTCGTCATCTCCTATTTGGTGCCATCTGAAAACGATCCAAAATAACTTATCTTATAGTGGTGTCGTGTGAGCATATACATATCATAATATATAAATATTGTAAGAAAATAAATCGAACAATAAAGACGAGATATAGATAAAACGTCACTATCATATATACTAATGTGCCTTCAAGAGGACCCATCATACAATGGTTAGCTTACAAGGATATCATGAAAATTAGTGTCGAGATGAAGCCTTGCCCATAGGCTAAAGGGGCATAAGACTCATGATAAAAAGGTTGAGAGGATCCAACAAAGGGATAATCCTTGTCAACCAACTACATAACTATAACTACAAAAGCTCGACACATAACCATACTAGCTACCTATCCATAAAGCTACCATAACATAATATCCATACTAGTCTAGCCCAAGAGCGAAAGATCCCTCAGAAGGATCCTCCTCATCATCATCAACATCAACATCATCATCTCCCTCATCCACGCAGATCGGTGCTGAGGGGCTATGGCCACGAGGTGAGACCACACGAGTGATCAAGATCTCATCATCATCATCAGTCATCGGAGGTGAATCCGGCAGTGCAAATGGCTGATCGTAATCCTCCCTAGTCAGCCTCTTCTTCCACCATGTGGAAAAATCCTCGGTCGTCTTCTGCCTAGACCGTGGTGGATAAATCGGTGCTGTCTCAGTATCGCCAACACGAGTGCCTGAAGTACCCTCTCCAAAAGCAAGTCTAGAGCGACGCCTCACGGGAAACACTGGTGGCACTGCTACCCTGATACCCTCTAGCTCCTCTCGAATCGGAGACCACTGCTCAGACTCTGGCTCAGAGGCAGAAACCGGGCGTGTATCACGAGTGGATAGAAGTGGGGGACGACCCATCTCAGCCCACTGGGCCAGTAGTCGTGCGATAATCGATGGGAAGTCAACCATCTCAGCCTGAGTAATCCTATCCCTCGTGGTGTGTACCATCATAAGACCCTCAGTCCATGATCTCCACTCATGTGGCAAAAGGGTAGTCGTGAGGCAGAAAGCAGCCTCCACACCCGTCACTCTCGGTCCAGCTAGACGCCAAAGCTCGAGGTACTCAGCCAGGCTCGCTCCCAGAGGGCGATCAACATCAAAACGGTAGCGTCTGAACTTGGCTACCCTCTCATCCTCGGCGAGCTCCCTCTCCAAACGTCTCGCAAGTGCTCCAGCCTGTGCGTCCATCTGAAAACAGACATTCTAATCAATATCAAAACTTAAAGTTGACAAAATAATAAGTCATAACTAATTCACTAGCCTTTTAAAATCCGCGCTTCACCATAAATCCATCTATATGAAACCATATACTAAGAATGTTATCAAAACTAATCTTAGATTTTCATAAGTTCTTAAGTAAAAATTTAACTTAAGCGTTCTTCTTATGTTCAAGTTTGAAGACTTAAACTATAATATTAAAAGTGCGTTTTGGTTTCTTAACTTAGGTCAAAAGGTTATCGTTCCTAAATGACCCTAACTCGCAATGATTCTCGATCTTGCGTTTGTATTGGATCCTTCATTTCTCGTCTCGATCCATCATTATGTTGAAGCCATCCATCGTCACCTCATCGTCGCTAAAAAAAAAAAAAAACCTTCTCGTCTTCTTTGCTTGCTTTCCGTAAAATATTTGTTATCTCGGCACTAACCAAAGATAATCAACGCCGCCAATTTATTAATTGGGGCTCATTTCCAACTTATTGGAATCGTTTTAATTAATCATATAGGCGCTGACCTAATATGACAATACGTTTTGGATCAAATGGATTTTGAAGAATCCAACAAGATATTATCTCGTTAATTGCTAATTCAAGTGGCACAAAGTCCAGTTGAAATATCAAGGTTCACAACATTATGCAATAAGCAATAACATAATACTTTATGCGCTTAAGCTGAAAAATTCCACTAACCTTTGTTGATTGCGGTGTGACGGAGAGTTGAGGACCCCTATAAATATTTGGAGTCCAGAGAAACTATTCTAGACTCGACCTTAATAAACATAGATATCAGAGCCATGAACGAACTGCTCTGATACCAATCTGTCACGCCCCAATTCCCGAGGGAAGGCGCATGCGCCAAGGGTGTGACTAGGGGTTGGAATAAAGAAGAGGGGATAGAAAGGGGATTCAATTCATTTCAATTATCGATTGATACTTCCCGAAAATTTGGGCAGTATCTCTTTTGCAAAGGGAATAAGCCAGAATAAATACAACGGCAATACACTCAACATAACAACATATCATTACTAGGACCGCATAGGATTCGATGGCTCAACGAATCAACATAAGTTCATCATTCAATAGATATAGTCGAGTTCAAGATCTCGAGATTAGATAATAACAAGTTCAGAGTGCAGTAATTCAAGTTTCAAAATGAGAATACATTTTACGGAAGCTTAATCAAAAAGAGATTTCCTAGCCTCAACTCCGCACCGTCGCCACCACAGCATCAATCTGAAAACATTTTAAATATTTTGGGCTGAGTACTAATGTACTCAGTGGGCTGCGCATTTTATCGAAAGCTTGGAAACATAGCAGTTTATCCATATCATAGGCATGCATTAGAGGTTTTGGAAAACAAAGATCAACTAAGCATGCTAAATCAATTTTACTTGCAGCTGCTTCATGTCGCACTCTACAGTTACTCTTACTGTGATTCCGGACCTCTAGCCACCGACGAATCCATATATCCAGACTTCGGGTCGAAACCGGAGAGTCTATTTGAGCTGGTGAATTCCGAGTTGAAACTCAGGAATTCCATTGAAATAGTATGTGAGAGAGATCAACCAATCACATAACTACCAGGGGAGTGTACACGATTCAAGGCTAGTTTATAAGGCTAAGCGATGAATCTCGATCGATTACTTCAGAGCATTAAACATGTAGAGCGCACATTAAATATTTTCATGGATAACCAGTTTTCATCTTTAAAGCCTTGAGCATACATAACTCATATACTTTGGAAAAATAAGCCCACCTCTTGTAGCGTAGAAGAATGGCCGGTCTTGATAGGCAACGTCTAAATTAATGTCCTCGTCGAACCGCGCCTATTCATAACGATATAATAAGAATTTTTAAAGTTCTTAAAATAAATCTAAGGGAAAATATATTCGCCTTTCTATTTTTCTTGATTATAAATCCGTTAGGGATAACAGATTTGATTGAATCCTTTAAATCTTTTTGTTTATTAAAAGAATAATCATTTCCTTATTATTAAGAGAGTTCAATTAAATAATTAATTGGGTTCAAATATTCGTTAAATTATTTAATCCGAAATTAGGATAAATTCCGGAATTTATTTTTGGACTAATTAAAGCTTAGTAAATTGGTTAAATCTTAATTAATTAAATCTTACATTTTAATAAGTCTTAATCCATTTTAATTACAAGAAATTAACTGAGCCCAGTCTGTATGAAGCCCAAATCCATAAACCCATAAGATGCAAGTCTTGGCCCGCCTGTAGAAGCCTGTTTTAAACATTATACTATGGCCCAAATGAATTAAAACCCAGCCCATTCTCAGTTCAAACCCAGCCCACATGGAGAAAGAACCTATTTTCCCCTTCTGCAACACATACGCAGACACACACACACTAGACGCTCTCTCTCTCTCTCGCTCACCTCTCTCCCGCCTTCTTCTTCTTCGTCGATTTCTTCTCTAGGAAAATCGCCGGCTCTCTTCTCCCTTCAATTGCCAGCAAAATCCATCGCCGTTGTTAGCATCGTCTTCTTCGCTCGCGATTTCCCCAAACTTCGAACCCTAACTCACAATCGACCTCTCCTCCCTTCACCGTTCGTCCCTCCGACAATTCATGGTTGCTGCTACCGTCTTTCTGCAACACCTCGCGCTAGCCCGCCACAGCGCCACCGTCAACCGCAGCTGCAGCGCCACTGCTCCTCCTCTTTCTCGGTCCGCCGGCCGCTGCCTCAACAAACGCTGCCACTTCGCACCGCCGCCCCTGCTGCAGCGCCTCGTCTGCGGCTGCAGCGCCGCTGTCTGCAGCAACGCACCATTTCCCTATCGCCGCCGCCGCTGCGTCTCGCCATCGTCGAGTCTTCTTCATCGTCGCTGGAATTCCGGCCGCGCTCGCAGCAATAGGGGACGAGTCCAGCTCTCCCAAGAGTTAAGTTTCTCACCTGCCCTTTCACTTCTCACCCTCGTCCTTTTCTTTACTGAATTCTTTTGGTTAATGAATCCATAAGTGTTCACTATTCTAGATTCTTGTTATGAGTTTCATTTGGTAATAAACTTAAGTGCTTAAGTAATTGTTATACTGGGAACGTGAGTTTGGATTTGGTGTTCCTTGTCTTCCCGTTTTCAGCCCCCTTTTTGAAAAGCATACGAATGAACATTTATATATATACACGTAGTAGTAGTTGATGCTAGTAGTGGTAGGATTTTAACTTCATGTTTCGGTTGTTATTCAAGCTTTAGAAGCCAGGTTAATTGTTTCATTCATACTAAGAGCATAGCATATAGTTTTTGTTATTGTGCATTAGCCTAGGATTTCAGTTTTCATGCTTGTAGTTTTGATTTGTTTCATTGTTCCTCTTTAAAGCATGAAAAGAAGTGGGGCTGGAAAATGCTTACTCTTAATGAACTTGGAATGGTGGCGATGATTGTAGGTTTGAGATGATGTAGGCTGCAGTTCCTTCTTCTTCTCCTTCTTTTCTTCCTTATGTTTTCATTTCTTTCTTTTGAGCTGAGAGTTTTTGTATTTGATTGTTGCAGAGAAAGAAGATGGTGAAAGGGATGGATATAAGAGTGTTGAATGGGATGTGATGTGTTGAAAAAGATGGTGAAGAAGCCATGCCTACTACTGTACATCATGATGGAAACTCAAGATTTGAAGGGAGATGTTGAAATTATGTGTACTTAGATTTGCTTCAATCTCCTATTCATGCATAGGGAGTTGAGTAGAGATAATTCTTTGCAGAAATCTTGTTGAAATTTGATGTAGTATTAATTTATTGGAGGAATTGTATTTTTGTTTCATTGTGGTAATATTCTTGTAATTATTAGTCATGGTTAATGCTTCACTTCTTATTTATTAAATTAGAATTTTAGTCTAATAAAATGAGTTTGGCCCATTTTATTTTATGAGAGTTGATATCATGTTCTTGGCTCATTAATACTTATAGTTTATTAAGCGTTGTTTAATTAATCCATTTGAAAATATTATACGGGAATATAATATTAAATTTGATTTGTTAATTCGTAATAAAAATTACGAGATATAAAAAATTACGAGAATATAATATTTTTATCTAAATTGCAAAATAATATGCAATTTCATACAAGTGGAACAATAACCCTTCTATTATCATAAATCGAAATAAGTTACACAAAGTTTCGAATTCTTACTCATTTTCTATTTATTAAAAGTCGGGGTATTACATTAACAAACAATTCATACGTAATCAGATAGGAAATTGTTAATGAAATATGGAAAACACATGTATACAAGCTAAAAGGCCTACTTTCTGGTATACAAATCCATCAATTTTTATGTATTTAACCGCTAAATCTTCCCTAATTAGATATCTTTAGCTTGAATACATTCTCTAGAACCCTAATTACATTTCCCTCTGTCTACTTTTGTATTTTTGAAGATTTGTGGATTTGGTGGATTTGAAATTCAAGACCATATTCTTCTTCCTTATTGAATTCTCTATCTTTTGATTATGGTTTTATGCATTTCTTATGGTTTATTTTCCTTTATCATGTCTAGCTAGATCTCTTTGTGATTCCAATTATATGTAGATTAGGGATAAGTGATGGGATTATGCTCTAATTATGAATTTACCTTCTAATTTCATGTTCATCTCCCAATAGCACATTGAGTTCTTTATCCCTACTATCTCTAGCATGCAAATCTCTTGTTTCCTAACATCTAATCTAAGCCTCCTAAGCATTAGATCAAACACTTGATATGTAACTATGTTGATCACGCTTAATTACATAATAAAACATAGCCCCAAGAGAAATGAACATGAAATTAGAAGGTAAATTCACAATTAAAGCCTAAACCCATCACCTAATCCTAATCTACATATAATTGAAATCACAAAGAAATTTAGCTAGATATGATTAAAGCAAATGAACCATAAGAAATTGATGAAACCATAATCAAAAGATAGATAATTCAATAAGGAAGAAGAATATGGTCTTGCATCTTCAATCCACAAAGTAAAGCTCCACAAATCTTGAAAATTCCAAAGTAGAAAGTGTAAATCTAATTTAGGGTTCTAAGAGAGTGTTCAAGTGTAAAAGATATTCAAAATGGGGAAGATTTGGGGTTAATATACATAAAACATGGGTTTGGAGATGAGTTGGACCGAGTTTGGTCAGACCAAACTCGGTCATTAAGTGAAATGGGCTGAACTCGCAGTTTGCAAGGAGAACCAGCGGCCTGGCTGAGGAGAACCGGTCGCCTGGTAGGCTGCCGGCCTAGGCCGCCATTTTCACTATTCCCGGCAGCGGAATGGAGGAGAATGGCCGGCGGTTTGGCAGGCCGCCGGCCAGCCCGCCGGTTTTCCTTCTCCTCGCGCAACTTTGCCATTTTCGCTCGTTCTCTCTCGTCCGAACTCCGATTCTCAATCCATTTTTGCTATGGCTTATTAATGAACTCCTCTTTGACTTAGATTAGTTTAATTGGCCAAATAATTTCTTCATTGTTCCTGCAAGAAGCATAAAAAGACTCTAGAAAAAAAGGAAAACATAAATGCAATCAAACTAGTGAAACCCTAATCATATCACTTGAAATTCCACATATTTAAACATGAGTTTCACTCTAATTAAGCTCAACATGCACATAAAATATGTGTTAATCACTCCCCTAAACTTAAGCCATTGTTCGTCCTGAACAATGAAACGAACAATCAAAACAGATGCCTCAGAATTTCTTGCCAAAAACATTTTCTAGATTTTCAAAGCATATCAAACACACTCTCTACCTCCTCACATGAATCATTAGCAAAGAACTTCCCTCAATTATCAAGCAAATGAACCTCACGGGAAGTGTATAGCTTAACACTCGAGTGTATAAGGGTTATCACTCAACAAATCAATGGCAATGCAACTCATTTACCGTAAGCTTGCTGATCAACACATATTTTATGTGCATGTTGAGCTTAATTAGAGTGAAATTATGTTTAAACATGTAGAGTTTCAAGTGATATGATTAGGGTTTCACTAGTTTGCTCGCATTCATGTTTTCCTCATTTTCTCGAGTCTTGTTATGCTTTTTGCAGGAAAAATGAAGAACTTATTTGGCCAATTGAACTATTCCATATCGAAGAGGAGTTCATTAGGAAGCCATACCAAAAAGCGGATCGAGAATCGGATTTCGGACGAGGAAGAACGAGCAAAAATGGTGAAGCTGCGCGAAAGGACCGGACCAACGGCGGCCGGCTAGACCGCCAGCCAAACTGTCATGTGGGTGGCTGAAATTCTGAGAAAACGGCAGTCCAGATGGCAACTCACATGGCGGCCAGCCAAACCGCCATCTTAACCGCCATTTAGGCATGCTTTTTCATTATTTGACCGAGTTGGTTCGACCAACTCGGTCCAACTCGACCCAAAACTAGTTTCAATGTATGTTAACCCCAAATCTTCCCCAATTGGGTATCTTTAGCTAGAATACACTCTCTAGAACCCTAATTACATTTCCCTCTTTCTACTTTGGTGTTTTAAACAATTGTTGAAGTTTTACTTTGAAGATTTGAAGATCATACAAAAACGGAAAACATTTATGGCATGACAATGCTTTAGAAGAACTACTGAATCTAATAAACATGCTTGGTTTTATAGAAAGCCCACCTCGTTGTTTTCTTCTCTACTGCAATGAGGCTTGATCTCCGCTTTTGCTACTGTCCCTCCCTTGCGTACCCTTCGATTAAAGAAATCGAGGGTAAGGTTCATATTCTAACGAATAGAATCTTATTCAAGATTTTATACTTGAATGCTGATCGGAGGTTATTCTAAACCCAGTAACGTGGTTACTGTTATCTATGCTCGAATTGAGTTATAAATCCCGTCATATGAACGATTTATGTAAAATATTCTTAATAATTATTTTCTAATTTATCGTTCAACTTAGCTAATTACTGCTTGTAATTGCGGAATTGATTAGCTAAATCAATTAATCTGAATTATAAATTCTTGGTTGATTAACTTAAATTAAGTTAATTATCAAAATCATGAAATAATTCTTACGAATTATTAAAATTTAATTACGGGTAGAGTACGATTTATTTAGTCGTGTCTCGGTCCATAATTATTTAGGAGTTTGTGCTGAAGAATTCATAATTGATCATGGCCCAAATAACATGAGACCCGGCCCATCTAGTAGTCCAACCCAGAGTTCGGCCCAATCTTTATCTAGCCCGGCCCGAACCCAAGACCCGACCCGAGATCCGGTCCGGTTGAGCAAAACTACCCTAACCCCCCATTTCTCCTTCATTTCGACGCTGAGCCTTCATCTCTCGTCTCTCTTTCGTGATCTCCTCTGTTCTCGATACTCTGGTTTTCCTTCTCCGGTCATCGTCTCCGGCCGTCTTCTTCGGTCGGTGTCTCCATTAATAGACCCCGTCGATCGTTGCTCTCTCCTCTCTTCTAGAACCGTTCTTCCCCAATTCGAACCCTAATTCAAAATTTGGGGAAAAAGCTTTCCACCCGCGAGCTCCGGCGAGAATCAACCGCCGATGGGCTCATGCCGACGCGGTGAGACGGCGCTGGCTCATTTTTAACTTTGGTGGTCTCGATTCCTACCGTGGATCCACCCTGGGTCCGACATCTTCCTTGCGCAACTCCCGCTTCATTCGCTGCTCCTCGAGATGCAAAAATTGAAAACCCTAGTTCTCTTCGAACTAGGGGACATCATCCCTCTCGATCTTGTTTCTTGATTCCGGTGACGGCGAGGTCGCCTAAGTTGGTGATGACCTCAACCGTTGCTGCTCCCCTTCCTTTCCTCTCTCGACTTCGATTCGAGTTAATTGTTGGGTTTGATTATTATTTACTAATAGTAGGTAGATTTTTGTTCACTATTTTGTTGGTGCCAGCATTGACGACGACGGTGGCTGCTGCTCGCTGCCGGCTGCTCCTTTTGTTTTGTTCCTTCGCCGTCGGGGATGCCGTGGTTGTACCCTGCCACTCCCATCATTCGCTTCGACTTCTTCACCGTCAGAGCCTAGCGTTCCGACGGAGGTTCGAACCATCCCACAACTCTCTCGTTAAAGCTAAGTTTTCGTTGCTTTATTTTAATTATTACTCTGTATTTGTGGGGGTAGGGAGTTTCTAGCATGGTGTTATTACTAGTTTCAGAGGTTATCTACTTCAGAGCCTGTTTGGTTGATGATTTCTTGGTTCTATATATGGAGCTGGGTTTGTTACTTAGGAGGGAAGAGAGATATACATGCTTGTTTATGCTTATGTGTTCTATAAGGCTGAATATCTAATTCATGCTTGGGATTTTGATTGATTACCTTGAAGAAGATGAGCTGTAGTTGCTAGCTACTTCTTCTCCTCTTCTCTCTTCTTAGTTTCGAAAATTTGGTGAAGTGTAAATGTTTGAAGTGTGGCTGAATTTGGGATGGGAAGGCGTCTATGTAGAAAATCTGTTGGGGTTTTAGGACTAGAAAGCTGACTTGGACTGGATGAACTGTAGTCTCTCAAGGTACCTATTTTTGTGCTATTTTTGTTCTTGCTTGGGAGATAGCCTGCAGATTTCATTTTTGTTGCTAGATGCAGATTTCGATCCTCTAATCCTTTTGTTCTTATTTGGCAGCTGATTCATCACTCTTTCCTTATTTTGCAGGTTTAATTTATTGGTGAAATTGGATTCTGGAGGTTAAAAAGAGGCTGATATAGTTTCCTCTTTCTACTAGAAGTTGGGTGTTTTGACCTCTCCAACACTTGTTATAAACCTATCTCAGTTTGATTTTTCTCTAGCTATTCTTGCTTGCTCGAGACTGACCTCCCTCTTTGTTTTGTTTGCAGGTGTAAAATTGTGATGGTGCTTGTCCTTGCAGCTGGGGTTCGGCGCCCAAGGAATTGTTTTAATTCCCTAATTAGCTTAGGATCTATATTGTTGCTATTATTCAAGTAGAATCATGATTGTACTTGGAGAATCCTGCCATGTCACACTCGTGACTTCTTCTTAATATAGGGAGGATTAGGGAGTTAAGTTAGTTGTCTCACTACTTGCATTTTTATTGTTAATATTTTAATCCATTTCCTTCGTGGTTTATAAAAAGTACATACTATATATATATATATATATATATATATATATATATATATATATATATCCCTATCTTAGTGTACTAATTATGGGCTTGGCCCAACTCGTAATTACTTGAACCTTGGTCCGATCTGGTAAGTCAATTGGGCCTCGGCCCAATAACATCGAGAAGTCGATGACTATTTCTTACTCGAGCTTATTCAATCATTATTAGCAATTGTGATCGAGAAGAAATAGCGACTCGTTTTATCGAATACTAATTACTTAATGGAAACTAAATAATATAAAAATCAAGTTGCTATTTGATTCTATTCTTACTTCTCAATCGATTACTCGAAGAACTTAATTATAGAAGTTAAGTCGCTACTCAATTCTATTCTTGCTCTCTAAGCAATTGTTCTAGAAACCTCGGATACTACAAATTGATAATATAACTCAATCAATCGGAATTAATTAGCTTCAATCGAGATTAATTAGCCAACTAGTTAAGTAAAATGCGGGGCGTTATATCCTCCTCCCCTTAAAAAAATTTCGTCCCGAAATTTGCATACCTTAGTTAAATAACTCCGGGTACCTCTCTTTCATCTTATCCTCGAGCTCCCACGTAGCTTTTTCCTGACCGTGGTGCTTCCACAAAACCTTCACCGAAGTGATGGATTTATTTCTGAGTTGCTGTACTTTTCTGTCTAAGATTGCTTCTGGTCTGTTCTCATAACTCAAATCTGGATTGAGTTCTACTTCATCTTGATGGATTACGTGCTTCGGGTCGTGTACGTACTTCCGAAGTTGCGAAACATAGAAAACATTGTGTATGTTTCCCAAACTTGGCGGCAGTGCCAGCCTATAGGCTACTGGTCCGATTCTCTCTAAAACTTCGTAAGGTCCGATGAAACGTGGCCTCAGTTTTCCTTTAACTCCAAATCTCACTATCCCCTTGGAAGGATATACTTTTAGAAACACCTTGTCTCCTACTTCAAACTGAATCTCGGTTCGACGATTGTCGGCATAAGACTTCTGTCTATCTTGAGCTTCCTTAATTCGGTCTCTAATTTAGCGCATGATCTTAATCATGTCGCTAATCGCATCAGGGCCTAACATCTTTCTCTCATCGACTTCATCCCAATAAAGCAATGACCTGCACTTTCTTCCATACAGCGCTTCATATGGTGCCATATCTATGGTCGCCTGATAGCTGTTGTTGTAGGCAAACTCGATCAGTGGTAACACCGGCTCCCAATGACCACCTCGGTCAAGTACTACCGTTCTCAACATGTCCTCCAAGGTCTGTATGGTCCTTTCTAACTGCCCATCAGTCTGAGGGTGAAAGGCAGCACTAAAATTCAATCTAGTTCCAAGTTCTGTTTGTAAGCTCATCCAAAACCTACAGGTGAATTTTGAATCTCGGTCTGACGTGATCGAGATTGGTACTCCATGGAGGCATACTATCTCGCGAACATACAACTGAGTTAGTTTCTCTGATCCGTACGTTATTGGGATCGGGAGAAAGTGTGCGCTCTTTGTAAGTCGATCTATGAACACCCAGATGGCCGTATTTCCTCTTCCCGATTTTGGCAATCTTGTAACAAAATCCATGGCGATATGCTCCCATTTCCACTGTGGAATTTCCAGGGGTTGCAATTTGCCATAAGGTCATTGATGTAGAGCTTTCACCTGCTGGCAGGTTAGGCATCTTACCACAAATGATGCTATGTCTTTCTTCATGCCGTCCCACCAGAACTTCTTCTTGAGGTCTCGATACATCTTTGTACTACCAGTGTGCGCGGTATACGGTGTATCGTGTGCTTCACTCAAAATTTCATTTTTGAGTTCCTCGTTAGGTGGGATGTACAGTCTTCCTTCGACCGTTATTGCATTATCTGGTTCTTCGCGGTACTCTCCGGGCTCTCCCATTCTGATTTTGAAGGGTATTTTCTCGAGTGTTTCGTCCTTCCTCTGAGCCTGAAGGATTCGACTTCTCAGGTCGGGTTCTACAGTTAGGGTGGCAATTATCCCTTCTACCGTTGCTGGTGGCAGTACCACTTCTAAGTTCATCCTTTCGAATTCTAGGATAAGTTTCTCTTCTTCAGTTAAAAGAAATGCTACCTTTGACTGTGCCTTGCGACTTAGCGCATCTGCTACTACGTTAGCTTTGCCTGGATGGTAGTTGATTCCACAATCATAGTACTTCACTAATTCGAGCCACCTTCTCTGTCTCATGTTGAGGTCTTCTTGCTCAAAAAAGTATTTGAGACTCTTGTGATCCGTGAAAATCTCACACCTAACTCCGTAGAGATGGTGTCTCCAGATCCTTAGGGCATGCACCACTGCTGCCAATTCTAAGTCATGGGTTGGGTAGTTGAGCTCGTGTGGTCTAAGTTGTCGTGAACCATAAGCTATCACCTTCCCTTCTTGTATTAGAACACATCCTAGCCCATTCTTGGAAGCATCTGTGTAAACGATATACTCCTTGTCCGGGTCTGGAACTGCCAGAATTGGGGCGGTAGTCAGTTTCTCCTTCAACTGCTGAAAGTTTAACTCGCATTCCGGTGTCCATGTGTACTTGATCCCTTTCCTTAAGAGCTGTGTCATGGGTCTGGCTATCTTAGAAAATCCTTCTATGAATCTTCGATAGTAGCCAGCTAATCCTAAGAAACTTCGGATTTCGTTTGGTGTTGATGGGGATTTCCAATTCTGAACCGCTTCAACTTTTGCAGGGTCCACTTTAATTCCTTCAGCTGACACAATATGACCCAAAAATGCTACTTCTTCTAGCCAAAACTCACACTTGCTGAACTTGGCGTAAAGCTTCTCTATTCTCAGAGTTCCTAATACTGCCTTCAGGTGGTCCTCATGTTCTTGTTTATTCTTTGAGTAAATCAGGACGTCATCTATGAAAACTAAGACAAATTTGTCTAAGTACGGGTGGAAAACTCGATTCATGAGATCCATGAATACCGCTGGCGCATTGGTCAAACCAAATGGTACAACTACAAACTCATAGTGGCCATATCTGGTTCGAAATGCTGTCTTGGGTATATCCTTCGGTCGGATCTTTAATTGATGGTATCCTTATCTAAGATCTATCTTTGAAAAGACACTCACTCCCTTGAGTTGGTCAAACAGATCATCGATCCTTGGTAATGGATACTTATTCTTAAGGGTTAGCTTGTTCAGTTCTCGATAATCTATACACATCCTCATGGAGCCGTCCTTTTTCTTTACAAATAGTACTGGTGCTCCCCATGGTGACACACTAGGTCTAATGAAACCTAGATCTAGAAGCTCTTGGAGTTGTACCTTGAGTTCCTCCAGTTCTTTTGGTGCCATTCGGTATGGTGCCTTGGATATCGAGGCTGATCCCGGTTCCAAATCGATGGTAAACTCTATCTTCCTATCAGGGGGTAGTCCTGGTAGTACGTCCGGGAAAACATCAGAAAATTCACGAACGATTTCAACATCTTCGATCTTTTTCTCCTTCTCGTCCTTGGGTTCCTCATTCAGGTAAACGAGGTACACTGGGTTCCCTTTTCTTATCAAGGTTGCTGCTTGGATGGCGGAAATCACCGACTTCCGCTTGTTTAAAGAAATTCCGTGGAAAGTTGTCGGTTCCTTACCCGGCATTCTAAAGGAAATCTGTCTCTCCTTGCAGAGGATGGTGGCATAGTTTTTGGCCAGCCAATCCATTCCTAAGATTATGTCTACGTCTTTCATCGGTAGGACGCTCATATTATTTGCTAGGAGTTTGTGTGATCCTAGGTTCAGTTCTAAGTTCGAGCAACGGTGCGTAAGAGTGATGTTCCCTCCTACAGGCGATGTAATTCGCATCTCCGCCCCTATTGGTTCCGTTCTCAAACTTAGATATTCTACGCATGCTTTTGCGATGAAGGAATGCGAAGCACCCGTATCAAATAAAACAATTACAGGTATGTCACGGAGTATGCCCATACCTGCCAGGTTTCCCTGATTTCCTTGATTCTTAGTGGGTTACTTCTGCTTCATTGCATGAACTTTTGCGTTCTGTTGTTGCATATGTTGCCGGAACTGTTGGTGTTGCGGTGGAAGCGGGGGAGGCGGTGGGAGTTGTTGCTGCTGCGGTCCTTGCAGAGCTTGCATTGCTCGAAGTTGTTGGTTCTGGCTAGGTTGACCCGACTTCGAGGTCATTCCCTCCTACTTCTTGGGGCAGTTGTTCGCAAAATGTCCTTTCTGTCTACATGAATTGCAATTGTCACTTCCCGCCCTACAGACTCCCTCATGTCTTCTGTTGCACTTGGGGCACTGGACGTATCTCGTTGGGAAGTTCCCGATCGGCACCGGCGCAGTTTGCTTCTCAGAGTTTTGAGGGCATGGTTGTCCTTGCCACGATTTCTTTCCACCTCGATTCCCGTGATTATTGTCCCACTTCCGTTTTCCCTTGTCGTGCTGTGGCTGAGAGTGAGTGGGGGTTGGCGTCGGGGCAGACGCAGGCTTGTCGCCAGGCATCGCTGCCTCGATGTCCAGTGCTCTTCCAAGAGACTCAGTGTATGACAGTCCGCCATGGCTTGCAAGCGCCATTCTGATCTCGTGCCTCAGACCGGCACAAAATTTCTCATCCATCTTTTCGTTGGTGTCTACCTGATCCGGCGCGAAGCAGGACATGTTACAGAACACCCTGTCATACTCAGTCACAGACATTTTTCCTAGTTTCAGACTATAGAACTCATTTTCCTTCTTCTTTCGGTAACTTTTTGGAATGTATTTGTCATAAATTCCAGTCTTAAACTGGTCCCATGTGAGGTTCTCAAGCTGTTCGGGGGTCATGGTCTTCCTTCGTGTCTCCCACCAGAAGTCAGCTGATCCCGACAACTGGAAGGATACACAGGTTAAGCGTTCCTGGTCAGTGCAGTGTAGAATGTTGAATATCCGTTCCATGGCTCGTACCCAGATTTCTGCCTCGGCTAGGTCTCCGATGCCATTGAACACGGGTGGATTCTGTTTAAGGAACAGCTCCTCGATCCTCCTCTCAGGTGGTGGTGGAGGTGGTGGTGGTGGGCTGTTATTTCCCTGGTTACCTTATTCATGGTTTACCAACTCAGCTACTGGTGCCCTTCTAGGACGTCCGAGTGCTCTTCTTGGTGGCATCCTGCTGGATTAATAATGGTTAAGTTCTAACTTCTTTTGAGGCTTGCCTCATACCAAGGTATGCATACACACATATACTTGTATATAAACATGTAGCATTCGTCCTCTCGCGTTCTATGCGGTTATAAAATAGTTATTTTCTTAGTTCATAATTATCGTTTGATAAGGTGGAACAATATTTCCGAATTATATCTATGTGCGAAGAAATAAGCTATAATAGGCATCATATAAAGATAAGAGAAAATTGCCCGAAATGGGTCTTAAGTACATAAACAAAAGGTGCACTGTCTAAGTACACAACATGATGTTACCAGCTATGTGACATCACCTCAGGTACTTAGTCACGGAGTATCTAACATCCGTACTAACTGATCATAGCTACGATACTACGAAACGATCTAATCATTTTCGTCTAGATACATAATACTGGAACATAAGAAAATAGGGTGAGTACGGTCTACTAAGCGCCGTTCTCAACCACTACAAAAGGGGTACAAGGATCGGTCACACGGAATCTATGGTGCTGTGGTCCGAGCCATAATCCACCTCATCCTCAAGGTCGTCTTCGTCATCGTGGAGACCGAAATCCTGGGGGTCCTCATCATCTCCCAAGTGGAACTGAAGACCTATCTCATCATCCTCGTCATCCTCGATGCCTGCTCTGAACTCAAATACCCCCGCCATAGGGGCGACCTGATCGTCCTCCTCATCACCATCCTCCTCAGGGTCCTCATCGGGATCCTCCTCGTCGTCGCTAGAATCCGGCTCATCGGGATCCTCTACCCCTACTCCCGCTCCGGCTCCTGGCATAGGCTCGGGCTCGGGTAGCCTCAGTCCCTCAAACTCGTCAACCCGTTGGACATGCTCCTTATCCACTCGGGCTAGATCGGCCTGCTGCCGGACTAGGGCTGTCCAACTACTCCCCGGCTGTCGGAGGCTCTCCATGTACTGACGCGAACGCTCATACCTAGCACGGTACTCCGCCATGCGCCTCTAAATCTCCTCAGTCTCCCAATGGAAGGCCTCCATCCTCCGATCTAACTCCGAGTCTCTAGATCTCACTAGATCAATCTCCCTAAGGATGCCTCTCGCCACATCGAACTGTCGGTGTTGCTCCTCTGCCCGTCCTACCTCCGGTAGTGGACGGTCTAACTCCTCCTCAATCAGCCTCATGCGACGTTCATGATCCCCGTCTATCTGCTCCAAATGGTGTTCATGCTCCTGCTGCCTCACAAAGCGCGCGTACTCCTCAGATACTCGCCTAAGGTGCTCGTCGTCTCTGCCAAAGTTATGCCTCGCATCTGAGATCACGCGGCTCAGCTCCTCAGTGGCATCGACGCCACTCCTCCTCTCGGTCCTCTCGCTCCTCCCCGGGGCTGTCACCGATCACAATCGGGGCCTTCCCGTGATCACCATCTCTGAGGGGCAGTGCCCGTAAAAGTCCAACTGAACGATCCATAGCGGCCGAATCGATTGAGCTACTACCTCCAGATGAGGTAGCCCAGTCCCGTTGCTCCGGGGTGATCCTCGCTCGAGTACGAGGAGGCTCCATCTCCTCGTCTGACTCATCTCTCTCTCGTCGTCCCAAGATGGGCGACGTAGGCAGAACAACTAGGGGTGGAGGTGACATCAGCTGCGGTGGGAGCTCGGGCGGTGGTGAGCTCGGCAGTGGGGGAACCTCGGGCGATGGTGCCTTAAGTGGCGATGTGGGTGCCCCACCAACCGCAGGTAACTCCCTCAGTGGCGCACCGTGGCGAGTGAACGTCATCTGCAGTGTCGTCATGAAGCCGTAGTAGTCACCTACGTCCTCCAGACGATCCGGGTGCCTCGGGGTGTGTGCCTGGGCTAAGTGCTCAGCCCATCCCTACCAGTTGGCAGCCAGTAGTGGCACCAGTCGACGGATGCCCTCGATCTGTCCAACCCCGTGAGTGTGGGCGCGGGCCCAAACTCGGTGATAGGTGGCCAAAAACTGGCCCACGTTGTCACCGTGGCACATCTGGTAGGAGCGGTAGTAACGAATCACCTCGTCTGGTGTGGCTCCCAGGCAAAGCGGCCTCCTATGCGTAAACATCCGTCCCGCCATCCTACACGAAACATGATCCTAATCAGTTCTGATAACGAAAGAAAGATGAAGGCGATAGTGAGAACTTCTATATCTACGTGCTTAGCGTATATCTATCCTTTGGTTCTATAGTACTTAGTTCGTTAGTTCTTCTTTTATCGAACATGCGGTAACATGTTCAAATGAGGTGGACTTATTTTATGTTGCCACAAGGTTCGTGCTTCTAATTTCTTCTCGTATGCTAAATTTTAAAGGCATTAGCAGCCTAGTATAACGGTTTCCTTGGGAAAACTATAACGTTTGACGAAAGCGTCTTGATACTCATGTTGCTTCTTATATTTAGTCTTCTGCTATCTTGCCTCGCTGTTCATCTTCTTCCTTGCTTGCCTGGAGAAGAGAGGAACTTCGTTCCAATCTTAATTTAGACTTACTTCCTCGAAGTACGTGTCTAAAGCACTATATTCTCTAAGAAGTTCACTTTTTCTTTCTAAGTGATCTAAGAACTAGTTTCGGCTAAGTTCATGCAAAAAGAAATTTCAATTTTAATCAATTGCAGAAAGCATTTTCCTCACTTTCTCGTTGAGCGTGATGAGTTGGAGTGCCGAGCTTTTGTCGAAGGACTCTATTTAGTCTAGCGATTCAAGTCTAGACTATACTTTGAAGAAGACTCTTGGGTTTCAGAGCAGAACCTGAGGCTCTAATACCACTCTGTCACGACCGCACTTTACTAATCAATAGCAAAGCTCGGTGATTCGTGACTATGGTGGGATTAACGAATGATAATAATAAAAGAAGTGAAATGTTGGAATTCGACACGAACATATTATAGAACGAACACCGATGAATGGGCATAATAGTAGTACGACACGACTTGTCATGATTCTGACTTAGATTATAACC
Source organism: Mentha longifolia (assembly GCA_001642375.2). Taxonomy (NCBI): domain Eukaryota; kingdom Viridiplantae; phylum Streptophyta; class Magnoliopsida; order Lamiales; family Lamiaceae; genus Mentha; species Mentha longifolia. The sequence goes on along the minus strand of CM038120.1, from coordinate 10,400,250 downwards.
AAATTGAAAATGATTCAGAATATTAGGGTGTACACAGTGGAAATGTGTGGAAATACGTGTATGGAGACGCGTATTACCAAGAGTGTTCATCAACTACACTAATCGCTAATCTTCGACAAAAACATCGCTGGTCACTCTTCTGTCATCCAGCTCAACCTGCACATTGGAAATAATGTACAGGGCGTGAGTACAGAGTACTCAGTGGACACATTGCCCAAAACATTCTTATTGTCAAGCCATTCATAGTGAAACATAGGGTTTTATTGAAAGATCTATGTTCACGAAAATTGAGTTATCTTAAAAGCGTCTGCGCAGACTAAGTTCTGTAGTATTCTACCATATCTGAGTTTGTTGTGCCCGAGGAGTTGGCCACCTCACTCGGTCACCTGATCGGTCACTATCTGCAATGACACGATCAATGTGTACACTAGTCCAAGAATAATAGCTGATCATTCAAGGACCCGAATACGATTTATGAATTGGCATTTCGCCATTTAACAGATAGGCATCATACAAAAACGGAAAACATTTATGGCATGACAATGCTTTAGAAGAACTACTGAATCTAATAAAACATGCTTGGTTTTATAGAAAGCCCACCTCGTTGTTTTCTTCTCTACTGCAACGAGGCTTGATCTCCGCTTTTGCTACTGTCCCTCCCTTGCGTACCCTTCGATTAAAGAAATCGAGGTAAGGTTCATATTCTAACGAATATAATCTTATTCAAGATTTTATACTTGAATGCTGATCGGAGGTTATTCTAAACCCAGTAACGTGGCTACTGTTATCTATGCTCGAATTGAGTTATAAATCCCGTCATATGAACGGTTTATGTAAAATATTTCTTAATAATTATTTTCTAATTTATCGTTCAACTGAGCTAATTACTGCTTGTAATTGCGGAATTGATTAGCTAAATCAATTAATCTGAATTATAAATTCTTGGTTGATTAACTTAAATTAAGTTAATTATCAAAATCATGAAATAATTCTTACGAATTATCAAAATTTAATTACGGGTAGAGTACGATTTATTTAGTCGTGTCTCGGTCCATAATTATTTAGGAGTTTGGGCTGAAGAATTAATCATTGATCACGGCCCAAATACCATGAGACCCGGCCCATCTAGTAGTCCAGCCCAGAGTTCGGCCCAATCTTCATCTAGCCCGGCCGGAACCCAAGACCCGACCCAAGATCCGGCCCGGTTGAGCAAAACTACCCTAACCCCTCATTTCTCCTTCATTTTGACGTTGAGCCTTCATCTCTCATCTCTCTTTCGTGATCTCCTCTGTTCTCGATACTCTGGTTCTCCTTCTCCGGTCATCATCTTCGGCCGTCTTCTTCGGTCGGTGTCTCCATTAATAGACCCCGTCGATCGTTGCTCTCTCCTCTCTTCTAGAACCGTTCTTCCCCAATTCGAACCTAATTCAAAATTTGGGGAAAAAGCTTTCCACCCGCGAGCTCCGGCGAGAATCAACCGCCGATGGGCTCATGCCGACGCGGTGAGACGGCGCTGGCTCGTTTTTGACTTTGGTGGTCTCGATTCCTACCGTGGATCCACCCTGGGTCCGACATCTTCCTTGCGCAACTCCCGCTTCGTTCGCTGCTCCTCGAGATGCAAAAATTGAAAACCCAAGTTCTCTTCGAACTAGGGGACATCGTCCCTCTCGATCTTGTTTCCTGATTCCGGTGACGGCGAGGTCGCCTAAGTCGGCGATGACCTCAACCGTTGCTGCTCCCCTTCCTTTCCTCTCTCGACTTTGATTCGAGTTATTGTTGGTTCGATTATTATTTACTAATAGTAGGTTACTGATTTTTGTTCACTATTATGCAAGTCCGGCATTGACGACGACGGTGGCTGCTGCTCGTTGTCGGCTGCTCCTTTCATTTTGTTCCTTCGCCGTCGGGGATGCCGTGGCTGCACCCTGCCGCTCCCGTCGTTCGCTTCAACTTCTTCACCGTCGGAGCCTCACGTTCCGACGGAGGTTCGAACCTTCCCACAACTCTCTCGTTAAAGCTAAGTTTTCGTTGCTTTATTTTAATTATTACTCTATATTTGTGGGGGTAGGGAGTTTCTAGCATGGTGTTATTACTAGTTTCAGAGGTTATCTACTTCAGAGCCTGTTTGGTTGATGATTTCTTGGTTGCATATATGGAGCTGGGTTTGTTACTTAGGAGGGAAGAGAGATATACATGCTTGTTTATGCTTATGTGTTCTATAAGGCTGAATATCTAATTCATGCTTGGGATTTTGATTGATTACCTTGAAGAAGATGAGCTGTAGTTGCTAGCTACTTCTTCTCCTCTTCTCTCTTCCTAGTTTTGAAAATTTGGTGAAGTGTGAATGTTTGAAGTGTGGCTGAATTTGGGATGGGAAGGCGTCTATGTAGAAAATCTGTTTGGTTTCTAGGACTAGAAAGCTGACTTGGACTGGATGAAGTGTAGTCTCTCAAGGTACCTATTTTTGTGCTATTTTTGTTCTTGCTTGGGACATAGCCTGCAAATTTCATTTTTTGTTGCTAGATGCATATTTCGATCCTCTAATCCTTTTGTTCTTATTTGGCAGCTGATTCATCACTCTTTCCTTATTTTGCAAGTTTAATTTATTAGTGAAATTGGATTCTGGAGGTTAAACAGAGGTTGATATAGTTTCCTCTTTCTACTAGAAGTTGGGTGTTTTGACCTCTCCAACACTTGTTATAGACCTATCTCAGTTTGATTTTTCTCTAGCTATTCTTGCTTGCTCGAGACTGACCTCCCTCTTTGTTTTGTTTGCAGGTGTAAAATTGTGATGGTGCTGTCCTTGCAGCTGGGGTTCGGCGCCCAAGGAATTGTTTTAATTCCCTAATTAGCTTAGGATCTATATTGTTGCTATTATTCAAGTAGAATCATGATTGTACTTGGAGAATCCTGCCATGTCACACTCGTGACTTCTTCTTAATATAGGGATGATTAGGGAGTTAAGTTAGTTGTCTTACTACTTGTATTGTAAGGCTGTAATGGAGGTTATTGTTTTATTGTTAATATTTTAATCCATTTCCTTCTTGGTTTATAAAAAGTACATACATATATATATATATATATATATATATATATATATATATATATATATATCCCTATGTTAGTGTACTAATTATGGGCTTGGCCCAACTCGTAATTACTTGAACCTTGGTCCAATCTGGTAAGTCAATTGGGCCTCGGCCCAATAACATCGAGAAGTCGACAACTATTTCTTACTCGAGCTTATTCAATCATTATTAGCAAATGTGATCGAGAAGAAATAGCAATTCGTTTAATTGAATACTAATTACTTAATGGAAACTAAATAATATAGAAATCAAGTTGCTACTTGATTCTATTCTTACTTCTCAATTGATTACTCGAAGAACTTAATTATAGAAGTTAAGTCGCTACTCAATTCTATTCTTGCTCTCTAAGCAATTGTTCTAGAAACCTCGGATACTACAAATTGATAATATAACACAATCAATCGGAATTAATTAGCTTCAATCGAGATTAATTAGCCAACTAGTTAATTAAAATGCGGGGCATTACAGTTACTGATTAACACGTATTTTATGTGCATGTCAAGTGTATTTCGTATGTGTTTGAGTCTCAATTTATGTGCTTAATTGTTAGAAATGCTAGAGTTTTTAAACTTCTAGCATACTTTATTCTTTTCTCGTTTTCTATTAGTTTTCGGTCTATTTGTGTAGGAAATTGGAAGAGCATTCAAATGGTTAAGGATTGAGGACCGGAAACGGGAAAGAAACGAGTTTAAAAAGGTGAAAAAATTGAGTTCGAAAGGTGGTTCGATGGTCGAACGAAGAAGACCGAAAGAAGAAGTCAAAGAAGAGTGGACCGGTCAAGGGAAAGGAGGACCGACGACCTAGCTGGCGGTCCAATGGGCCGCCAGTTCACCTCCTTCAGCCTGCTGCCGAGGATAGAGGGTTCAGCGCCCTGGCTGGCGGTCCATTGGGTCGCTGGTCAGCCGGCATTCTTTCACTAAAGGCCGAGTTTGGTTGATCTAAACTCTGTTTTTGATGTATTTAACCCTTAAATTCGCCCCATTTGGGTATCTTTTTATACTTTAACATTCCTAGAACCCTAATTTTAATTTCCCTCTTTCTAATTTAGTAATTTCAAGATTTGTGGAGAATTACTTGGTGTATTGAAGATTGAAGACCATTTTTCTATTCCTCATCTTATTCTCTTTCTTTTAAGCATGATTTCATTTACTTTTTATGGTTTATTTTCTTTAATCATGTCTAGCTAGATCTCTTTGTGATTCCAATTATATATAGATTAGGGATAAGTGATGGGATTAGGCTCTAATTATGAATTTACCTTCTAATTTCATGTTCATTTCTCTTGGGGCTATGTTTTATTATGTAATTGTGATTGATCACCATAGTTGCATATCAAGTGTTTGATCTAATGCTTAGGAGGCTTAGATTAGATGCTAGGATCAAGAGATTTGCATGCTAGAGAATAGTAGGGCTAAAGAACTCCATAAGCTATTAGGAGTTAATGAATTGTTTGATATCTTAGTAGGAATTAAGCCTTTCATTAACCTACTTGATTTCATTACAATGAGAGTTGAGTGAATCATACTTAGGAGGTTTCTCACATGAAATTGGATTAAAATGGCTAATTCTAGTTCACGTCCTAAATCCCTATCACTTAGAACTAATAGAAGTATAATTGGAGTCACTCTCATTTCCTTATTGAATTCTCGTTATTTGCATACTTGTTGATTGTTTAGTTTGAATTTAAGCTAGTTAATTATTTTCATTGTCAATAGTTAAACAAAAACCCAAAAACATGTTAGTTGGTAGCTTGGATAGTAGTTAGATAACTCGGTTACTACTTGAATTTCTTACGTCCTAGCATTTCTTGTGGATTCGACTTGATTATACACATCGATTATCATTGCATTCTCTCACCCTCAAAAGTGAGAGCGATCAATTTTTGGCACCGTTGCCGGGGAATGTTTAGTTTGAGTTTCAATAGTTGATTTGGTTATTGAGTTACTAATTCAAGCATTTGTTTCTTTTAATTTTTATTTTGTAAGTTTACGCACACAAGATCTAAGGGACTACTTGTTCAACCTTTGATCTTGAACTTTGAAAGGAGACATAGAAGAAGGAATTCTATTGAAGAGCAAGATATGGCTAATAATCACGAGATTGAGGCTCTTAGGAAGCAATTGGAGGATATGCAAGCTTGGAAAGATGAGCAAGAAAGGAGGGCACAAGAAGATCGACAACCTCCACTAAACCAAATGTTTGAGTCTCCAACGGACCAATTTCAAGGATGAGCATGGGGACCTCATATCAACGCGAACAACATTGAGATAAGGACCGGCCTTATCCAAATGGTCCAATCCGAGCAATTTGGTGGGAGGCCAAACGAGGATCCTAATGCACACTTGAGCATGTTTTTGGAGATTTGCGTTACGGTGAAGCACAATGGTGTACCGTAGGATGCTATAAGGATGAAGCTCTTCAACTTTTCCTTGAGGGATCGTGCAAAGGAGTGGTTCAAAAACCTTGACAAGAGTGAGATCACCACATGGGAAAAGTTATGTAAAGCTTTTCTAGCCAAGTACTTCCCTCCTTCAAAGGCTCAAAAACTCATCCTGGAAATTTCTCACTTTTCACAACATGTTGATGAGACATTATTTGAAGCTTGGGAGAGGTATAGGGACTTACTATGCAAGTGCCCTCAACACGGTTTTAGTGAGGCTCAACAAATAGTCAACTTCTATAGTGCATGAGGAGCATAGTTGATGCTACATCCGGGGGTTGCCTAGTAAACCGAAATGCATAGGAAGCTCTAAGGATTATAGAAGAGATGGCGACCAATAGTTATCAATGGCCATTGGAGAGAGGATTTACGAAGAAGGTGAATTATATACTTGAAGATGCAAGAATTGATGAGTGGGCTACACTATACACCCTTCTCAAGAAGGAATTTGAAGAAGAGAGGAGATCAAAGAGAGGTATTCAAGTAGTTCAAGCCCAAGAGAGTGAAGAGTTTAACAGAAATGAAGATGTGAGCTATGTTAACCAAAGACCCTATGGACATTTTAACAAGCCAAATTTTCAAGGACCTCAAGGAGGATTCCAAGGGAATTATCAAGGGCGATTACAAGGGAAGCCACACGGAGGAAATTCTTATGGTCATCAAGGATAGCCTACAATCCTAATAACCGGACTCATCCCAACCTCTCTTATGGAAATCCGAACAATGCTCAATTTCCACCTCCCGGATTTTCTGTGTCTCAAGGAGTTATTGAAGAGCCAAAGAAGAATTCTCCATCAATGGAGCAAATGATGCAATAAATATTGGCAAATCAAGCTGAAATGGCTAATCAACAAGGCACGTTTATCAATCAAACTGGCCAAAAGGTCAATGCCTTGGAAAATTCGCTCACCTCCTTGACAAAGTAAGTAAAGATGATGGAAGGTCAAATTATCCAAATGGCTAACCAAGCTATCACTCAATACACCCCGGGCAAGTTTCAAAGCAATACAGAGGTAAATCGAAAGAATCAATGTAATGCTATCACATTGAGGAGTGGAAGAGCCTATGGGAATGAAGCTATATCCGGAAGTAAAGAAGAGAAAGTTCTTGCGGAAGACATACCATATGAAGAGCCTCCTACCAATGAGGAGGAATCAAGCAAAGAAATTCAAGAAGAGGCTCCAAAAGAAGTGTTGATAGAAGCTCCTCTTCCTACCAAGGATATGGTCATAAAGGCCCTGATGAGACATGACCTAGCATTGACGAGATCAATCGGGACTTGCAGCTCGGAGGAGCAGTGATGAGATCAAGAGCCAAGAAGCTGCAAGGTTATTTGCAATGCTACATTCCAAAGAGATTGGAAGATGATGGAGTCGAATTTCATCAATACAAGTTGTTGAATTTAACAAGTGTTGAAGATGAAGATTTGGGCGTCGATCATTGAAGAAAAGGAAGACAAGTCCAAGAAAACAGATTTTCTTATATTTTATTTGGGCTTAAACTTTGTATTTGAGTATTATGTCTTTTTCAAAAAATAGTCAAGCCCAACACTTGATATTTTCGGCCCTTAGGGTAGTATTTAAAGTTAATTTTTGAGATTATGTTACAGAGACTTGATTGAATGAAAACAGCTTTCACGCTATTCTCTTGTCTCACAAAAACTGAAGATTCTTGGTAGAGTTTGATTGTTGGCGACTTCAAACTTGAATTCAATCGATTCGTTCGTGATACCTCATAGTATCCGGGTTAGTCGAGCCATGAAGATTGCTTGATAATCGCGTTTTGAATCCTTGTAGATTCGGGGTTCGGTTCTGGTAATTTTCACCCTTTCAATTTTCGAATTTCGTTAATCCTTTTGTTTAATTTTTGTTCTCAGCCATTATGCATCTTTCATACATCCCAAATATCCATTACCCATCGTTCGTATAATCATCCGATCCCAGAAACCCTTAGAATAATTCTAGAATCGTTTTTGAACCCTAAAACTGTCCTGAAAATAACCATCGTGCCAAATCAAAAACTACTCGTGAGTTTTCACTGAATTTTGGATATGTTCTTTATAACCCTAATTCGTAACTCGTGGTAAAATTTGAGCTTAATCGGAATTGAATTACTTAGGTTTGTCATTTGGATTATTTTTCATATTTCATAGTTGTCGTTTGGATTGAATCCCTTTGTAGTTGACGTGTGTTCGATTCAAAACTTCCGCATATTGTAGATCACATCATAATTTTTGGCATCAGAGCCACATCAGTCTTGCTGTTCGTGGTTCAATCCAATTAGGTGTCGTGAAATATTAGGGGCAAAAGTTTCGATCGATAAAAAAAAAAAAGAAAAAAAAAGAGTTATTCGAAGGCCCTAGTGTGTCACTGTGTTTCGTGATTGGTTCTTGCATCATTCTAGTATTGGGTAGTAGTTGTCTTCATTTCTTCGAGTTTTCATCGGTATAACTTAAAATGGTTGTATCTTTTGATCTACTTGGCCGATTTTTCTCCATAATACCTTCAGAAACGTCTCGACGAGATCAAGAGGTTAACACCGCTATGCCATGTTCGGTTCATGTTTAGGGCCAAAAACAGTCGTTTGAAGGTGATACCGTCCAATTGAAAAAAAAAAAGCGTATCTTCGTCTATATTATTTGAGTGCATTGGATAGTGTAGGTTTCAGTTCCTAAGTCGGTTCAAAGTCGGATTAGTGCTCATAACTTGTTACGACTTATATCTGAAATTCCTAGTTAGCCTTTTTTTTCTTTCTTTTCTTCAGCATTTCTTCTTTCTAGCCTTTCTTGTTTGCTTAACCATTACCTAGCCACCATACCTATACACTTTTGTAATTGTTAGCCTTCTTATTTTCCTTTACCTAGTTTGCAAATTACCCCACATTACAGCAACTTTGTGTTTCATACTATACCTGTGATCCTTTGAGAGTCAAGTTCGAGTTCTTGATTCAAGCCGAGAAGTCCACATCGGTTCTGCCAAGGGTTTGAGGTTTAGAGACTCTAGTGACTGCAAATTGAGTGACATACACGAGTGATTAAAAAAAAATCTGAGAGAACAAACGAGTGATTGTGAGGAACTGTGAGGATTTTATTTGTTTCTTTTACGTTTGCTCATTTTGCAGGTACCATGAAATCCGTAGACGGTTCCAAGAATCAAGACAGCCCACTCAAGTTGCCTACCCCACCTCTTGAGATGTCCTCATCGTCTCTACATCCTTGGCTGCTAAGTATCACTTCGATGCTATGGCACAACACTTTGAGAGGCGCAGCCAATTACTAGAACAGAAGATTGATGATATGTTGGATAAGGTAATGATGCAGTTCGAACGTCTCAACAATCGAGCAACATTATCTCCACCAATCAGAAATCAGCCTATCCAGCAAGATCCACCATTTAGACGACATCCTGTCCACCGAGAGATACCACATCGCCCCCAGCCCCAACCCCAGCCAGTGTTTGAGCATGTTTTTGATGATCATGAAGAAGAATATGATGACTATAATGAGGTCAGAGGTTGAAATTGAGTTTCCACAAAGGAATCAGAGACGTGACCGTCGACGTCCACCTCCCTGGCGTGATTTCCGCGTCAACCAGTGCTAACGCGTCGATACAGATAGCTTGTTGAACAACATCAAAACAAGCATTCCAGAGTTTGAGGGGTTACATGACCCTGATGTGTACCTTGATTGGGAGAGGAAAGTCAACAAGATCTTCGATTGTTATGACTTTCCTGAGTTGAAGAAGGTTCAGCTTGCTTCTTTGGAGTTTAGAGGATATGCAGCCTCATGGTGGGAAAATCAGCAAGAGAGAAGACGCCGTGATCGATAGCCACCTATAGACACGTGGCAAGAGATGAAGGATGTCATGAGAGGACGCTTCATTCCAGTACACTATGAACGAGAGCTTGAGAAGAAGTTGAACAGGATTAAATAAGGCACCCGTTCGATTGAGGAGTACCACAAGAAACTTGAGACAGCTATGAACCGGGTCGGGAAGGAAGAGACATTGGTTGCCACAATCAACTGATACATTGAGGGGATGAATCCAGACATAGCATGTGAAGTCGAATTGAGGGACTTCACCAGGATTGAGGTTATGATTCACTATGCTTCTATTGTCGAACGGCAGCTCAGAGAGGGACGCAAAAAATCATACCAGTCGGCACCAGCCCGGGCACCATGGACATCCACGCCGAGGACAGCTCCTACACGTCCTCAGGACCTGTCCACGCAGCCCGCTTGTCGATTTGAGCAATCTGCTCCTTCATCCAGCCACATATCCGATTACAGCTCGCATACACAGAATCAGACCCCTCCACCTCGACCTATCCCATCTAGCCAGCCTCAGCACAATAGTACTCCAGGAAGAGCACGTGACGTTCAGTGTCACAAGTGTAAAGGATGGGGACACTTTCAAGCCTAGTGTCCGAATCGCAGAGTCCTCATCATTACCGAGCAGAATAAGTTAGAATCAGCAAGTGAAGAGGAATTTAAAGAAGAAGAAGAAGTAAAAGGGGATACCGAGCAACCCCTAGTCAGCTCACTCATGGGCGACATTGATATTATGGATGAGCAGCCAAAGCAAACGCACGTCAGCCTTGTTTCGATCCGAGCATTAAGCTTTATTCGAGAGGAAGAACAGAATGATCAGCGGGAGAACATTTTTTATTCACGCTGTTCCATTCAGGATAAGGTGTGCTCACTCATCATTGATAGTGGAAGCGTTATAAACGCCATTAGTGAGTATGCAGTGCGAAAGCTAAAGTTGGTCCCACAAAAGCATCCAAAACTGTACCGATTGCAATGGTTGACAGACAGAGGCGAGATTCGTGTTAGATACCAGGTACCTGTCACCTTTTCTATTGGTCGTTTTACTAACACTGTTTTGTGTGACGTCATCCCTATGGAGGCGGCACATATCTTGCTTGGTCATCCTTGGTAGTTTGATAGGAAGACGATACACGATGAATTCACCAACGCTTATGCCGTGACTCGAGAAGGACGCACCACGCGATTGTGGCCACTAGTGCCGAAAGATGTGATTGAAGATCATCGACGTATGCAAGAGAAGTACAAGGAAGAGAAGGAGAAACGTGATAAGAGCAAGCAGCCGATCCAATCTGGACAATCCACGGCAGAGTCTCAGTATACTAAGGGAACCAAGGGCCTCCCGAAGGCTAAGGCTACCCATGATACCATCCCTTCCAGTTCAGATACGGCACACCAGAATTTGTTCATCGGTGTAAAAGGAGTTCAGACCGCCATTGAATCAGGTAATGCTATCGTTCTAGTTAATTTTAAGGCTAATGATACTCTTGATGTTGTTATTCCTTCTGTTTTGCAGCCGTTGATGGAGGAGTTCAAGGATGTTTTCCGCTGATTCGAGGAATTGAGCACCAGATCGACTTCCAGCCGGGAGCAGTCCTTCCAAACAGACCTGCCTACCGTACCAGCCCTGAGGAAACTAAGGAAATTGACCGTCAGGTCGAAGAGTTGTTGGAGAAGAAGCAGATCAGAGAAAGCTTATCACCGTGCGCAGTGCCTGTCATCTTTGTACCTAAGAAAAACAACGAATGGCGCATGTGCATGGACTGCCGAGCTATCAACAAGATAACGGTAAAGTATCGCTTCCCTATCCCTCGATTAGATGGCATGTTAGATGAATTGTCTGGAGCGTATGTCTTTTCAAAAATTAATTTGCGTTCTAGATATTTTCAAGTGAGAATGAGTGAGGGAGATGAGTGGAAAATTGCGTTCAAAATGAAGCATGGACTGTATGAATGGCTTATGATGCCGTTTGGCCTTACTAATGCCCCTAGTACATTCATGCGTCTAATGAACCATGTCTTGCGTGAAGTCATAGGGAAGTATGTGGTGGTATATTTCGATGATATCCTTGTCTATAGTACTTGTGTTGATGAGCATGTTAGACATCTTAGGCATGTGTTTCTGTTGTTGCGTGATGCAAAATTATATGCTAATTTGTCTAAGTGTACGTTTTGCATGGATGAAGTTATATTTCTTAGTTTTGTTGTTAGTAGTTGTGGAGTCGAAGTTGATAGGACGAAGGTGAAGGCTATAGAGGAGTGGTCAACGCCTAAGTCAAATGCTGATGTTAGGTCTTTCCATGGTTTAGCCAGATTTTATCGTCGCTTTGTGCGTGATTTTTCATCTATTGCTGCACCATTGACTGAGTTGAGTAGGAAAGATCGGAAGTTTGAGTGGGGCAAAGCCCAAGTGCATGCGTTTAATTTGTTGAAGTCAAAATTGTGTAATGCTCATGTGTTGGTCTTGCCTGATTTTAATAAAACGTTCGAGATTGAGTGTGATGCCTCGGGCATAGGGATTGGTGCTGTTTTGATGCAGGAAAGGAAGCCAGTCGCTTATTTCAGTGAGAAGTTGAATGGCGCCGCCCTGAGATACTCCACATATGACAAGGAGTTGTATGCACTGAAGAGGTCTTTGGAGACTTGGCAGCACTATTTAAGACCGAAGGAGTTCGTGATTCACACTGATCACGAATCATTGAAGCACTTGAAAGGGCAGCAAAATCTGAATTCGAGACATGCCAGATGGGTTGAATTCATTGAATCCTTCCCATATGTGATCAAGTACAAAAAGGGAGAGGAGAATGTGGTTGCTGATGTACTCTCCCACAGGTATGCATTGATTTCTATTATGCATGCGCAATGTTTAGGTCTAGAGCATATTAAGAGTTTTTATGTGAATGATCCGTTCTTTGGACCTATCTTTGCATCTTGTGATGGAAAATCTAGACCTACTGATTCGTACTATATTTCTGAGGGATTTTTATTTTTAGGATTCGAAGTTGTGTATCCCTGATTGTTCTATGCGGGAATTATTTGTTTTGGAGTCGCATGCAGGGGGACTCATGGGTCATTTTGGTGTTACTAAGACGTTGAGTCTCTTGCATGAACATTTTTATTAGCCTCGCATGAAAAGGGATGTTGAACGAATCTGTGCTAGATACATTACGTGTAAGAAGGCTAAATTCACATCTAATCCATTCGGGTTATACACGCCTTTGCCGGCGCCTACTACCCCTTGGGTAGACATCTCAATGGATTTTATTTTAGGTTTGCCTCGGTCCAAGTCTGGCAAAGATTCTATGTTTGTAGTAGTTGATAGATTCTCGAAAATGTCTCATTTTATTGCTTGCAGAAAAACTGACGATGCTGTTAATATTGCTAATCTTTTCTTTCGTGAAGTCGTTCGTCTGCATGGTATCCCTAGAACTATTGTTTCTGATGGGGATGCTAAATTTTTAGGACATTTTTGGCGTGTCTTAAGGGGAAAGTTGGGTACTAAGTTGTTATTTTCTACTGCATGTCATCCTCAAACGGATGGTCAAACTGAAGTGGTTAATAGAACGCTAGATACTTTACTTCGTGCTTTAGTTAAGAACAATCTTAAGTCATGGGAAGAGTGCTTACCATTCGCTGAATTTACTTATAACAGAGTTCTGCATTCTTCTACACACATGTCTCCATTTGAGGTTATTTATGGATTTAATCCGTTGACACCAACGGACCTTATTCCTTTGCCTACTGATCATATTTCGAGTTTGCAAGGTTCTCGTAGGGCTAAACAGGTTCGAGAGATGCATGCTAAAATGAAACAGAGGATCGAGCTTCAAGGTGCTAAGAACGCAGCAAAGGCGAACGCACACCGCAAGCAAGTATTGTTCAAACCTGGTGATAAGGTTTGGATACACGTCAGCCCGGGACATTTTCCTAACTTGAGGAAGTCGAAGCTGATGCCTCGTGGCGATGGACCACTCACCGTGGTCGAGCGTGTTAATGACAACGCTTACCGACTTGATCTTCTGGGTGAGTATAAGTGTTCTTCCACTTTTAATGTGGCTGATTTGTCTCCATTTCCTGTAGATGATCGAGATGTTGAGGAGGACTTGAATTCGAGGATGAATTCTTTTCAGCAGGGGGGAATGATGAGACGGGACCTAGCATTAAAGAGATCAATCGGGACTTGCAGCTCGGAGGAGCAGTGACGAGATCAAGAGCCAAGAAGCTGCAAGGTTATTTGCAATGCTACATTCCGAAGAGATTGGAGGATGATGGAGTCGAATTTCATCAATATAAGTTGGTGAATTTAACAAGTGTTGAAGATGAAGATTTGGGCGTCCATCATTGAAGAAAAGGAAGACAAGTCCAAGAAAACAGATTTTCTTATATTTTATTTGGGCTTAAACTTTGTATTTGAGTATTATGTTTTTTTTCAAAAAATAGTCAAGCCCAACACTTGATATTTTTGGCCTAGGGGTAGTATTTAAGTTAATTTTCGAGATTATGTTACAGAGACTTGATTGAATGAAAATAGCTTTCACGTTATTCTCTTATCTCACAAAAACTGAAGATTCTTGGTAGAGTTTGATTGTTGGAGACTTCAAACTTGAATTCAATCGATTCGTTCGTGATACCTCGTAGTATCCGGGTTAGTTGAGCCATGAAGATTGCTTGATAATCGCATTTCGGATCCTTGTAGATTCGGGGTTCGATTCTGGTAATTTTCATCCTTTTAATTTCGAATCTTGTTAATCCTTTGTTTGATTTTCATTCTCAGCCATTCGTCACCTTTCATACATTCCAAATATCCATTACCCATCATTCGTATAACCATCCGAGCCCAGAAACCCTTAGAATATTTCTAGATTCGTTTTTGAACCCTAAAACTATCCTGAAAATAACCACCGTGCCAAATCGAAAACTACTCGTGCGTTTTCGCTGAATTTTGGATATGTTCTTCATAACCGTATTTTCTAACTCGTGTTAAAATTTGAGCTTAATCGGAAATGAATTACTTAGGTTTCTGTCAACGCCTATTCAGTGTATTCGTGGGTAGAATTTAGGGATTATCTTTCATATTTCATAGTTGTCGTTTGGATTGAATCCCTTTGAAGTTGATGTGTGTTCGATGCAAAGCTTCCTCATATTGTAGATCGCATCAAGGGGCCCTCTCCATTGGCCATTGATAGCTATTGGCGGCCATCTCTTCAATAATCCTCAAGGCTTCCTTGGCATTTCGATTCACTAGACATCCTCCGGAAGTAGCATCCACGATGCTTCTTGTGTGTGGTGTGAGACCACTATAAAAACTGGTAATTTGTTGACCTTCCGTGAAGCCATGTTGAGGATATTTTCTCAAAAGCTCTCTATACCTCTCCCACTTCAAACAAAGTCTCATCGCCTTGTTGAGAGAAATGTGAAATATCGGAAATAAACCTTTGAGCTTTTGATGGTGGAAAGTATTTAGAGAGGAAGGCCTTGCATAGATCATCCCATGTGTGAATGTTGGACTTGTTCAATCCTTTGTACCAATCTTTAGCCCGATCCTTTAGAGAAAATCCGAACATTCGCATGTGAATAACATCATTTGAGACTCCATTTAGCTTAATGGTGTCGCAAATATCAAGGAACATACCAAGATGGGCGTTCGGATCCTCTATAGGACTTCCACCGAATTGCTCACTCTTCACCATTTGATGAGTCCGGATTTGAGCTCAAAATTATTGGCATTGATCGTCCCCCATTCTCCTCCTTGAAATTGTTTCGTTGGAGATTGGAACATATGGTTGAGAGGTGGTTGTTGAACCTAATTTGCCCTTCTTTCTTGCTCATCCTTCCATGCACTAAACTCTTCCATTTCTCTCATAAGAGCTTCCATTGCTTGATTGTTAGCCATTTCTTGATCTTCACTAGAACTATAATTCCTTCTTCTATGCCTTCTTTGAAAGTTCAAGATCAAAGGTTGAACGAGTCTTCCTTTGGACCTTGTATGCATAAACCTACACAACAAAAATTAAAAGAAACAATGCTTGAATTAGTAACTTAATAACCAAATCGATTATTGAAACTCAAACTAAGCATTCCCCGGCAACGGCGCCAAAAATTGATCCACCATCACTTTAGGGGTGTGGAAGAATGCAATAATAATCAATTATAATATAATTGAGTCGAATCCTCAAGGAATGCTAGGTCGTTTAAGATTCAAGTAGTAATCTAATTATCTAACTACTATTCAAGCTTACAAGTGACATGTTTTTGTGTTTTCTTAATCTTATTAAGTAATGTAATTGAAAAAGTAACAAACTAGATAACAACTAATAACAAAAGTTAACAAACAATAGTAGAAAGCTTAGTTCCAAATATATTCCGATAATCACTAGAGGCCTAGGTTTTAGGATTTGCATGGATTAGCTATTTTAATCTAATTCATATGGGAGTTCTATATATAATAAACATCAATTCTTCTCTCGAAGCAACCAATATTAGTGGATTAACCTATGACATCTATCTCCCACTAGGGCTCAAGATGCATAAATTAACTCCAAATAGCTGAATTAATTATCTAGAAGCTCCTACCTCCTACTAGCAAGAATTACTAATATGGTGTGATTTGATGCTAAGTGCTATGAATTAAAGCCTACTAAGCATTTAACCAAACACCTTGTATGCACTCAATGATGGTCAATCAATCATGCAATAAAATTAAGTCCCAAACCACAAGACATATGAATTAGAAGGTAAATCCAACAACAAAATCTAAAAACCCAAGGATCTAGATCATATCTTCATATATTGGAACCAAAGGAAAATTAGCTAGATATAATTAAAGGAATTAAACCATAGAAAGCAAATGATATTATGCTTAAAAGATAGAGAATTTAAAGAGGAAGAAGAAAATGGTCTTGAATCTTGAATCTACAAAGTAAAGCTCCAACAATCTTAAATTTACTAAAAAGGAAAGAGGAAAATATTTCTAGGGTTCTAAAATATTAAAGTATGCAAAAGATTTACAAATGGGGTGAATTTTGGGATTAAATACATTGAACATCGAGTTTAAGTCGAATCGGGGCGAAACAGGACGAACCGGGGCGAGTTTGGGCTAGCCGAACTCGCCCCTTAAGTTGAGGGAGCACGGCCAACTGTCGGTTTGGGAGGTCGCCGGCGGTCTGGTAGACCGCTGGCCCAGACTACCGAAATCTCTGTCCCAGCCACGCCGGCCCTCCTCCTTGACCGGTCAACTCCGTCTTCTCTTTGTGCGATGTTTTCATTTTCACCAGTTCTCTCTCGTCCGAACTCTGATTTCCGAACCGCTTTTTGCTACGGACTCCTAACAAACTCCTCTTCGACATCAAATGATCAAATTAGCCAAATGAGTTCTTCATTATCCTGCAAAAAGGCACAAAGAGACTCGAGAGAATGAGGAAAACATAAATGAACTTAAACTAGTGAAAACCTAACTCCATAAATTCAATTTCCACATTTTTAACCCTAAGTTTCACCCTAATTAAGCTCGATTCTTCCTCGTTTCTAGCCTTCGATCCTTAGCCACATGAATGCTCTTTCCAATTCTTACAAAAATGGATCGAAAACCAAAAAGAAACAAGAAAAGTAGAATGTATGCTACAAGTTAAGAAACCCTAGCATTTCTAACGATTAAGCACATGAATTGAGACTTAAACACATGCAAAACACACTCAACATGCACATAAAATATGTGTTAATCTCCCTCCCGGTTGGTTGATATCAAGGTAATGCACCATATCCTTTGGTGATCCTTGGTTAGCATCCATGAAAGCCAATGACTCCAAAAGTTCCTCACATGCTTCATCCAAATCGGAATAAGAGTAAAGAGATTCGAAATGATTTGCTCCGTGGAATCCTTTGCCATAGATGTGTTGGGGTTATATACTGCAAAGCATACTTTTATGTGTGTATATTAAATGTATCTTCCTGGTATATGGAAATAAATATTGTCATATGATTTGCATATTAATTCGTATTATGGTTATGCAAATAAATGTCCGGTACCATATATTATAGATAATATGGTGTGGGTGGTCGCACGGAAAATCATATTATCATATTCTTATATGGTTAAATAGTGTTCGCAACCGAAAGTATGATGGAACTGCTGCTTGAAAGCATTCCTTTTTCTCACTAGATCTTCAAATTGAATGTGATAATTTAAATGTAATTAAATTATATAATCGAGTTTAGAACATTATACCTCAGATCTGTGCTGACAGAGTAATCTACAGGTCTAGATTACTGAGGTGTGATCCATTTCCTCGAAGTTCTTTGATTGTGTGGGCGTCTAGGGACTTTGGAACCGGAACTCTCCCTCTGTAGAATGGCGTCTCTACCTCTGCTTCAGCTTAGGTTTTGAGAATCTCCTTCTCCTTATTTATAATGAGGAGGAGGCGCCACTATCCTTGTCCACTAAGTCACAGGCTTTAATTTAATTAAAGCCCGGTTTAGTTAATAATTACTGGAATAAATTCTAATTAAATATAATTAGAATTAATCCTAATTATTATAAGGAAAATAATATATAATTATTAAATTAATTATCTAAATCCTGAATTAAGAATAAATCTTAATTAATTAGATATTAATTTATTCCATAATTATGTAATTAACCAGAGTGCAATTATTGAGATCAGATGCAAACCAGAAGAGAAAAACTGGCGTCCCCTACACTACAGTAGGCGACACATTACTGGGCTCAGGCCCATAATGCCTCTTTTCAGTCCAAAACTGATATCTCTCAATAATACCTTGAATTCCTTTCTTGAAGAGCTCTGGGGCCACCCCAGGGATCTATGTACTAGACAGAGTTTAGCCTTACCTAATGAAATAACCATGACCAACCCAGAACATTTATTTCATTAGAGCTGTGATGCATTCCACTAAAGAATCACAACTGAATCACCGCTCTGTCCCAATTTGTAGATTGGGACTGATACTTTATTTAGAGTTATCCCCGTGTTGAATGACTCCGATATCCATTAATTAATTAGAGCTCATCTGACTGCTCATAATTAATTAATATCTTATTTTCCTCAAGTAGTTACCGTTCACCCCTTATTATTATACCTGAACTTAATCAACATGCATGACTTGGTATAATAAACCTTGTGAACTCCCTGAGGGGATATCTCTCAACCTGATGTGGACACGGTGTCTCAATATAACTAATTAGACATACTATGTGCCCTCATGTTACCCAAGATGCAAGTCATTAGGGATGCTGCGATAGACCCTTAGCTATACAAGTCAAAGTAACAGTGAACAACACATATATCTCTAATAGCATATTGAGATTAAGATCATTTCTCTAAATCCCGAGATCTCTAATTTTTCACCTATTGCTAGGGTCAGTATCAGAATAACCTTATCTCACTCGATCCTATCAATACGTTCCACCGTACCAACATAACTAGAGACTGAGATCCTCCACTACCGTTATGTTGCAGTCTAAACCGATAGTTTTCTCAAGCTATCTCGACTGTGATACTGTTTATATCTCATAATTATTATCGAACGCTGCGTGATCTCCCTAACACCCGAGCCATCCATGTGTTCTAAAACATGAGATATAGGGCTTATTCTTATTAATATATTTATTCAGATAGGTGATTGTTACCAGTGGAATACATGTCGTATATACTAAAACACAGTTTTGCTTTAGCTATACACAACAACCCCAACAATCTCCCACTTATACTAAAGTAAAAACTTTTAGTATACCCATGTGTCTATCGGAAACTATATGGCATCACTGTATTTCACATCTTCTCCCACTTATACTCAAAGATTTTACTGTGGGAGGAACAATAAGACAATGCCCACCACGTGCTTCAGAGGTGCCGGCATACTTAACTTATTGAATGAACTACCATATTAACATTCTTGTTTTAATGTTCCTTTATACCCGCAATATCGCCTTATGGTTACATAAACCAATCGGTACTCCTATGTGTTTTTCTGGTTTGACAAATCCATAAATCTTGCTTCCGCACTTGAAAAACCACATTCAATGTGAGATTTCTAGCAAGATAGAATTACTATCATTTCACAAAGTAAAGTTTCCAACCATACAGCTGCTTTAGTAGCTCCCACTACAATTTTAGCTTGTCATAAAAGAATTCTCACAAACATTTTACTATCCGAGATTCTTCAAAGTATGGTTCTCCTTTCTAAGTGAACACATAGATTAAGGTCGATTATCTCATATACCAACATACTCCCCGATTATGCGTGTTCATTAACGAACTATATTTGTTACCTTGAACACAACAATAACAAATATCTGAAACTTTTCCGATATAACTTATATCGATAACCTAGTCAGAATAGTAACCTACGTAGAATACTTGAATCATGTATACTATCCTCATGGACATATCCCACATTATTTAAATTTTGCATCTTAAATTGTCCGGATAACCACCACCATTATGTCCGATAATACTTTCACAATGTCGCCAAAGTTAGTAATATTATCACATAATGTACAAGAAAATCACGTCTATCATCTTTGTTACAATAAGAACTATAACATTTATTGACATGCTCCATAAAACTTAATTTTATGCATGTCATTCCATAAATGTTCCCATTATTCGAATTTCTTGCAAGAGTTAATCAAGCATTCGGAATAATGTACTTAATTGATAATATTTGTTCCAACATAACCGTTATATCCAAATATCACCAGCCAAAAGCCATTGGCTTTAGACAGATATTGGATTGTAACTTATGAGGTACAAAAAGTGTTAATATGAAATATAGAACTCTTTGGGAACTTATATCCCGACAAAGCATTAAATGGACTTAAGGATCCATCTTCTCTATATTTCCTATATTAACCTTGTTCTTTCATTGTCATTGCCCTTTTCATTATGAATCTGAATCCAACAATGAACCATACAAATTGACATGAATCGTGTCAATTACTTTAACCATCTCATCTAAACTTTTATGTTTACGTGGTTGTTTCTTTCCTCATGTACATTTTCCAAGAAACCTAGTTTCTTGATGTATATGACTAAATGATTTAGTGTTTTCTTTCGAAAAACTCCCACTGCAATAAAGATGAATTTGTGCAGAATACTTGTGACTATTCACTCTTGTACTTCTTGGCTTATTGAAAATCCTTGAATGATCTTATCATTTTTGAACATTGTTCAATAATGATCTTTTCATCACCTTATCCTTTCAATCTTTTTATTGAAACTTTTACTAATCCAACTTATCACCAATCTTAATTCAACTAACTTGCATTACAATACATGCAAATATCCCTTATGTCCAATTCGATCCTCCAAAATCGGTTCTAAGACCATTTTGTATTCAAATTATAAGGTAAAATTATAGATACTAGACATAGTTTAGTAATGTTTGAAATAAAGATGAGAAAAGAAGTGAGAAACAAAGAAACAACTACATTTATCTAATCACATTTGAGATATTCCATATTTCAAGATAATTACTTCAACACATGAATGAAAAAACCATTTAACAACCAGTATTAAAATGAAATTAACACAAATGTTAAAAACGAAATCATCCATAAACCAATTCAAAACAAATGTACCGCCAAAACTTGGCAAAAACAATGTAATGAAAAACACTAGAGTAATGTATCATCCCAAACATCTATCTCAAAACCAAAAGATAAACAAAGAGAATGGAAGTCTTCGAGCAATCAGCAACCACATCATCCATCAATGCTTGCCGACACCAGAACTCGAAGCTGCCTCATCATCCTTTGTGGCAACGCCTACAAAGGAACACATGTAACAAACCATAATTAATATCCACCAGTTTAAATCCGTCCAATAAAGGAATAAACCACTGCTAATATGTTTTCCATGTTACATTTTCGAGACATACCTTCATCCATCTTTTGTTTCTTATTCCGCCTCGAAGGTTCCTTTCCAGAATCATGACTCATTTCACCCTCATTTTTGGCCCTCACCATTTCGTATATCTTCTTTACTTCTCTCGACCACATGACCACCTTCTTTCTCTCATTGTCGACCTCAAGGAGCTCTTCAAAAAGAGTTTCCAAATCAGTATGGTCGATTTGAGATTTGATGATCTCCATGCGAAGAGCAGTAAAAGAAGCCGATAGAGAAGCCAAGACAATGTCACACTTCACATGTCCAGAAAGTGTGGCGCCATATGTCTCATAAGCCTGAAACAACTCGCGAAACTTCATGACATAACATTCCATGTCATCATTATCCTCAAATTTCATAGAGGATATTTTCTCGAAAGTCTGGAACCTTAGAATACGGTTTCTTATATCAATAGGAACTATCTTAGAGGAGGTAATGGAATTAAGAACTTGATTGCGAAAAGGATCCATAGACATATCTGAAACCAAATAACATAATAATTTATGTTATCAATGTTATAACCCTTTGACAAAATAACATTGAACCAACAAACGAGTAGCCCTAAAATTTTATACTTGAGTACGTAGGGCGACCAGGCAAGCATAAAACTTTCGACCATGATATATAAAGCCAGTTTATTTCTCTAATCATCACATGGACCCTTGTGAACTAAAGAAATAATAAACCGTCCCTTAACCGGACCCTACTATTTTGAGAAGTGACCTCGTAGGGAGGATTCATCAATTAGTAGCTAAGATTTAACCATATAATTCACCTAACCAAGTTTATCTACAAGGTAGCATAGAAAACGAGAACTGTGCCGGTATTGTAGATGCCCTCTTAGATTATCTCACTTAAAATTTCCACTAAGGACCGAGTTAGAGCCTGTACGTGCAAGCCACGTAGGGTGGACATTTACTCGTACAACTCCCACTCTCCTAAAGAATATTCTAAGTTATTGAGAAATGTTACCGATGAATATACGGGTAGGGAGGTCGAAATAGTGCAGGCCACGTAGGGTGGACGTCTACATGAGCTTAATCCCTGACTTCGTCTAAAACCAAATATGGAGGTCCCCAATTAATTTATTAAAACTAATTGATTTTTCCCGCTTAGTCTTTTTATTTTCAAAGGGTTTTTATGCGATATACGAAGCACGTTGACAATTAAGTCCTACCGCATGATTTCTAAGCGCAAGTAATAAAACATGCTCGCTTTTGAAATCGTAAATCTATGCTATGACACCCTAGGCATGTTTGTTTCTATTACGCATTTAATAAAAACAACAATAACATGCAAAACATGCTTTCATCACATTGCGTAATTTAAACCATCCATAGCATGCGTAATTAATTAAAATAAATAAATAGGCTGCCGACCGGGAAGGATAAAACCTATCTATTATAATTTAATTAATTAAAATCCGAAACAAGCTTCGGTCTTGGAAAGTCTTCACTTGATCTTCAAGTCCACCTTCCAAAAATAGCAAGTAGCTCAAAATGGAATTAGGGCGCGGAACTCCCTATTCCCAAAATGAGACAAGACGAATGATTTTTGGAACGAATTAGGTTACGAAAAACCTAATCATTAACGATCACACTAAAGTTTCAGAAAACCTTAACCCTCGTTGAACTACGAAGACCATTCGTTGAAACGAACATCCCTCGTTTGTTTGCCACATCATCGACACGTGTCACGATGAATTACGCGCGTGCATTGCATATGTCGTCGCCGTACGCGTCAAAGTGGGCCGGATCGGGGCCCGAGTTGCACATGGGCTGGGCGAACGGGCTAGCTAAGTCCATTGCAACCCGGCCCGAACCCAGCCCACTCCTCGGCCAGATCACGAAAATCACCATCATCATCATCTCTTCCGGTTCGCCGCCGCCACAGCAAATCCGATGAGCCACCTCTGCCACAGACCTCCCACTCGACCGGAGGAGCCTCCCAGCACGTAGGTGAATTCGGCATCGGCCCATCACAGCCGCAACATCGGCCCATCACAGCCGCAACAGGCGACAGTTCTGCACGCGGATAAGTTTCACCGCCACCCATCGCCATGGCTACTTGCAACGTCTAACCACCACCTCTGCCGTGATCATCTGCCATCCAGTAGCTACCGTCAAACACCAAGAAGGTCCTCGACCCCTGCTGCTGTAACTGCTATCGAGCAGAGCCCCGATAAAGAAGCGAGCAGCTCGCGAAACCCTAACGGGTCTGTTCAGGTGCTTCTCGCCGCCGTCTGCTCTGCCCGTCGCTGCTCCTCCTTCACGTGCATTCACCACACCTCCGTCCAGCATCGACTAGCACCCAGGCGTGAGCCCAGGTGCATGACGCAGCCAGTCCAAGGCTCGAGCAGCCATACGCGAGCCGGAAAGCCTAGGGTTTCTGGCCGCCGCTGCTCCCACCGCCTCAGACCACCGCCGCCTTTGCCCCGGCACCGCTACAGCCTCTGATCGACGTCATTGAGCCTTACGGTTCCGACGTTGATCGATCGGAGAAGATGCACCGCTGAAATTGCGGCTGAAATGGCTGCCTCCGTTGTTGCCGTGCACACGCGTGTGCGACACGCGCTTCCAAGCGTGTTGTTGTCGCCGCCATCCTCGATTCTCATGCCTCGTTCTTCAATTTCTTCACTCAATCTCCACCATACAGATTTTACAAGAAATCGAAAATATAAAGAAATTTATAGAAAAATGAATCTTATTCTAATCGAAACCTTATTTCTCACCGATTTGAAAAACAACACGAAAAACGATGAAAAAATGGGATAAAAAACAACACACGTTGTTCCCGGACAGCAGCATGCACAGTTTATAGCATAATTGACTCGAATGCATGAACATACATTTAATCCAATCATCACAGAGCCAATTCTAGAACCATGGCTCTGATACCAGTTGATGCAACTGCTGCTTGAAAGCATTCCTTTTTCCCACTAGAACTTCGAATTGGATGTGATAATTTAAATGCAACTAAATCATATAATTGAGTTTAGAAAATTATACGTCAGATCTGTGCTGACAGAGTAATCTACAGGTCTAGATTACTGAGGTGTGATCCCTTTCCTAGAAGTTCTTTGACTGTGTGGGCATCTAGGAACTTTGGAACCGGAACTCTCCCTCTGTAGAATGGCATCTCTACCTCTGCTTCAGCTTAGGTTTTGAGAATCTTCTTCTCCTTATTTATAATGAGGAGGAGGTGCCACTTTCCTTGTCCACTAAGTCACGGGCTTTAATTTAATTAAAGCCCGGTTTAGTTAATAATTAATGGAACAAATTCTAATTAAATATAATTAGAATTAATCCTAATTATTATAAATCAAATAATATATAATTATTAAATTTATTATCTAAACCCGAGCCGTCCACGTGTTCTAAAACATGAGATATAGGGCTTATTCTTATTAATATATTTATTCAGATAGGTGATTGTTACCAGTGGAATACATGTCGTATATACTAAAACACGTTTTTGCTTTAGCTATACCAACAACCCCAACAAAGTAATCTTGGACAAATTACTTGTCAAGCTTGTAGTATAATGCTGGATAATAGTTGGTCTTGGCTATTAGCTTATACTAGTGCATACGATCAGAGTTGCACTGAACAAGATCGAGGTGAGATAAATCCTTTTATACTGACTTATTAAGGATCACATCTTAGACGATTATTATTTCTTAATTCTAGTTGTCATAATATTCAATTATATATTTATTATTGTTATTACTTTGATTTACCATGAGTGAGAGTTATCGCAACTCAAAGAATCTCCGTATCTTGGGTAATAATATTATAAATATGATAATTAATATTATAGCTAGAAATCGTGTCTCGGTGCGCCGAGTTGATGATGTCCCCTTGAGGCATTCTAAGGATTATTATATCAAACCCTGCAAGTGGATTAAGTTCTGATATAATAATGAGGTCGAATAGATACTACTCTTGGTATAAGATATTAATTAATTGAAGCAGTCAGTAGCTTAAATTAATTAATGGACATGCGATATCTTAAACATGGGAAATAATATAATTCAAAGAGGAGCCCGGTATGTAGTAATTTGGGAATGAACGGTGATGCAACATTATTTTACTATTGTGGAAAGGCTATAATATTAATATAATTAAATAGAGTATTCGGGGCCAGAGAATACTTGGATTATTTAATTATATTGGAAGGCACAGTCCATGTCCTCCTCAAGATCCCTGGAGTAGCCCAATAGAGCATAGCCTGGCCCATTAGTGAAGGCCCTAACTTCTCCACCACTCCACTTCTTATCTATAAATAAGGGATAAGTGGAAATGTTCAGTACGTGATTTTCATTCTTCACATTTTGTGAGAAGGGGGCAGCACTTCTGGGTAGAGCAGAGAAGATAGATTTTTGCCCACTCAAAATTCTTCTCGTTGCTAGGGAATACTCCAGAAGATCTCGGGGTTTATGATCAAGAGCTAGATCTCGTGCGCAGAGATCTAGTGCATGGAAGATCATTACCTCGACTCAGAATTTCACTAGTGTTATACAAACAGGTATATGATTCTAGATTTGTTTCCACTTTCAAGATCTAAATTCTTATGTTAATAACATTAAAAATAATTAAATCTACATCCGAGGATCCCGGATCCAAAAAGATGTAGGCAAAGTAGTGATTGACTTGCATTTTTCATAACTTGGTTCATCTCCTTTCTTCATAGCATCAAAGATTGAAAGAGTGAGGGTTTCTTCATTTATCCGAAATGTGAGATTCCCGTCTTGTACATCAATGAAAGCCTGATCGGTTGCTAGAAAAGGACGCCCAAGGATAAGTGGCATATATGTGTCCTCCGGCATATCCAAGATCACGAAGTCCGCGGAAAATAGGAATTCCCCAACCTTCACTAAAACATCTTCAACAACCCCTTGGGCATAAGAAATCGAACGATCGGCCATTTGGAGACAAATTGATGTTGGTTTGATCTCTCCAATGTCCAATCTCCGAAAAATAGACAATGGCATCAAATTGATGCTAGCACCTAGATCACATAAGACTCTCCCAAACTTTTGCCCACCAATCACACATGCTATAGTGAAACTTCCCGGATCCTTTTGCTTCAAAGGCATTTTCCTTTGAATCACTGGTCGCTCTACTTTTTGAAGGTAGAGAGAGAGCAATGATAATTGATGTATTACAATCGAGTCAAATCCATAAGGAATGTTAGGACGTATGAATTTCATCTAGTAACCTAGTTACCTAATTACTATCCAAGCTACCAACTAACATGTTTTTGTGTTTTTGTGTTTTTTATTTACTATGAGAAATGAAAAGTAATTTATAAACTTATGACTTAACTAAACAAACAACAAGTATCAAATGATATAAATTCAATAGGAAATGAAAGTAACTCCAATTATACTTCAATTAGGTTTAAGTGATAGGGATGTAGGACTTTAAGTAGAACTAGCCATTTTAATCCAATTTCATGCGAGAAACCTCCTAAGTATGATTCACTCAACTCTCATTGTAATGAAATCAAGTGGATTAATGAAAGGCTTAACTCCTACTAAGATATCAAGCAATTCATTAATTCCCAATAGCTTATGGAGTTCTTTAACCCTACTATTCTCTAACATGCAAATCTCTTGATCCTAGTATCTAATCTAAGCCTCCTAAGCATTAGATCAAACACTTGATATGCAACTATGGTGATCAATCACAATTACATAATAAAACATAGCCCCAAGAGAAATGAACATGAAATTAGAAGGTAAATTCATAGATCAAGCCTAATCCCATCACTTAATTATCCCTAATCTACATATAATTGGAATCACAAAGAGATCTAGCTAAACATGATTAAGGAAAACAAACCATAAGAAATTGATAAAATCATAATCAAAAGATAGAGAATTCAATAAGGAAGAAGAATATGGTCTTGAATCTTGAATCCACAAAGTAATGCTCTTCAAATCTTGAAAATACTTAAGTAGAAAGTCTAAAACTAAATTAGGATTCTAAGAGAGTGTTCAAGTGTAAAACATATCTAATTGGGAAAGATTTGAGGGTTAAATACATAAAAAATGAGTTTGGAAACAAGTTGGACCGAGTTTGGCTCGGTTTGGTCGAGCCAAACTCGGTCAATAAGTAGAGGGGGCGGCCTGGCCGGCAGTCTGTCAGACTGCCGGTTCAGGTCGCCAAAGATGCTATGGGTGACGGCCGTCTGTCAGGTCGCCGGCAGCATTTCTCATTGCGCAACTTTACCGTTTTTGCTCGTTCTCTCTCATCCGAACTCTGATTCTCGATCCGCTTTTTGCTATGGTTTCCTAACGAACTCCTCTTCGACATGGAGTAGTTTAATTGGCCAAATAAGTTCTTCATTATTCCTGAAAAAAGCATAAAAAGACTCGAGAGAATGAGGAAAACATAAATGAAATCAAACTAGTGAAACCCTAGCTATATAACTTGAAATTCCACATTTTTAAACATAAGTTTCACTATAATTCAACTCAACATGCACATAAAATACGTGTTAATCACTCCCCCAAACTTAAGCCATTGTTCGTCCCGAACAATGAATCGAACAATCAAAACACTTAACACGTATGGGGTGTGCATTTTGAGTTCCTCGATGCCTCATATCAACTCAAAAACTATTTTAGTTCAAGGAAATTCTCAAGTCAGGCCAAGCATTCATAAGATCACTCACTATCCTAACTTAGAACTCAATCACAAAGGCACATTCGACTCTAGACCTGACAAGAAATAAGTGTATCACTCGATCACTCGATATACGGAAAAAGGTAAGCACTCATCGAAATCATGCAAAACACAACTTTTACCATAAGCTTGCCTATCAACTTAAGTTTCTAATACTACAATGTGTGCACAAATTAGGATCAAATAGGTCTTTCCTTAGCTTGTAATGTAGGGACATTGGTTAAGGTAGGGAATTTTAGGCTAAGTGACTGAAATTTCCATCCAAGTACCCTTACCCCCTTTCTTCACCTTTCTTAAAGCATGAATTTCTTAATCTTCCACCTTATCCAATCCCCCTTTTTATAAAATAAAACCGAATCAAAAGAAACACTCCTTTATGCCCTTATTCTTTCTTTTTTTCTTTTCTTTTTCTTGTAAGAACTTTATTGTTACCTCTATTTATTTATTTTTTCTAAGAACTTTGTTCTTATTCTTTTCTTTTCTAACATTGAGCTTATAGGAGTGTTCTTTCAACTCAAAGAAAATCTCAAGACCCTTCACCATCACCCACCATTCCTCATGAATTTTCAACTTTCACCAAGATTCCCTTAATCATCCTTCACCTCCTATCATCTGGTTTTAGAAGAAAAGGCTCTATAAAGCTCAAAATGGGACAACAATGGTAATGAAGGATAGGTTAGTGTTTAGGGATTATAGGCTACACAATGATGGCCTAAGATCATCTCCTAATTATGCACACATATAGCACTTGTAACATGGGTATCAAGGCAAGTTCTAGCAAAGAAAATGTAATATAAGATCAAGCTCTCAAGAAAGGATATTAACTATGTAAGATGCATAGTTTTAGGCTCAAAATCCTCCCAAGCTATTTGCCCAGAGTCTAAGTGCCTAAGATCAATCATTCCAAGCTATAACTTGAAATTCCACATTTTTAAACATAAGTTTCACTCTAATTCAACTCAACATACACATAAAATACGTGTTAATCAATCACCGCACTAACTTCTTCCCTTAGACTAATTGTTTCAAATGATCAAAACTTTCTCTTATTAGCTACGGCATCCTTTAGAAACTTCACACAGCCCGGCATATCTCTAAGTGCATCAAGCGAAAGGATATTGATTTGTACTTTGTTGAATATATCCAAGAATCTCTTCATCTTTGCATCCGCCTTAAGCTTTGGTAGACGATGAGGAAATGGAGCCTTTGTGATCACATCCTTGGTGGGAAGAGGAGCCTCTACCAACACTTCCTTTGGAGCCTCTTTTTGAATAATTTCATTCCTTGATTCCTCGTCACGAGTTAGAGGCTCTTCATAAGGTATTTCTTCAACAAGAACTTCATCTTCTTTACTTCCAGATGTGGCTTGATTGTCATAGGCTCTTCCACTCCTCAATGTGATAGCATTGCACCCTTTAGGATTCATCTCCGTATTGCTTGAGAATTTGCCCGGTGTGTGTTGAATTGTAGCTTGGTTAACTATTTGGCTAATTTAGCCTTCCATCATCTTCATTTGCTTTGTCAAGGAAGTGAGGGAATTCTCCAAGGCATTGACCTTTTGGCCGGTTTAAGTGATAAAAGAGCTTTGTTGATTGGCAATTTGTTGCACGATTTGCTTAATAGAATGGGATGTCTTCTTAGGTTCTTCAATCACCCCTTGAGAAACGGAGGATCCAGGAGGTGGAAATTGAGCGTTGTTTGAATTTCCATAGGAAAGGTTGAGATGAGTTCGATTGTTGGGATTGTAGACTTGATAATGTAACGACCCGGAAAATCCTATAGGGTTAAATAAAAATCCTAAAATTTATAAAGAGAGTTTCCTTAGTCTCTTTAAAGCCAAATCAGTCTAATGAAAGAAGTTGGGAATTTTTAAGAATTATTTTACAAAACTCCATTTTTCGTGTCAACTAATATAATATTATTTTATTCTTGAGTCTCCAAAATCATCCTGCTTAGTGTCATATTTCTCAGTTCTTTATTTGGAATCCATAGACACTTGAATTTTTGAAATTCGAGTTTGTATGCTCAAAAAGCACTTTTTACAATCCGTGCCGGTTTTTGAAACTCTATAAATAGGGGCTTAGGGCTTTAGAAAGTTCATTCTCATCCAAACTCACTTTTATAAAATGAAAAGTTTCCAGAGCTTATCCTGAAGTTTCTCGATCATTCAAAGTCCAAAAGGTACGCCGAAAGAAGCAGGGCGACCCTGGTGAGACAACGGTCCTATGGGTATAAGCCGTGACGAGTAACGCAGCCCGGATCGCCGCCGGTAGCTACCGCCGCCGCCGCCTTTCTCCTCTTCCCTCTCCGATTCTTGTTTTCTTAGTGCCCACATGTCCATATCCATGCATGCATTCTAAATATGATTTTTGTTTTCAACAAGTTTCTCCCGTTTTTATTTTATTTAAAATAAAGTGATATAATCCCTGTTCCCCGAGCTTCGACGCATGCATGTAAGGTTTATCGCTTTAAGGTAATGTTGAGGCCCAGAACAATTTCCCTTCTACCATTTTTGCATCCGGCAACCCAAAGCTGCCGGAATGATCAACCGCCGCCGCCGCCCCCTTATCACCGCCGCCGGCGCCGCCCTCCATAGGGTGGCCCCAGGGCAACCTTTTGACTTCCAACCCTTTATTAAAGTTGTTCCTGGCATTTCCCTAGCCTACTTAATCGGGAAGGTTATTCTGATTTCATCAACTTTCGGTATGACTTTTCTCCGTACCGAATTAAATTCCTTATACAGTCCGGGTACTGTCCGAATATTATATAAATATTCGTGTAACACCTATTCAGTATATTCTAGCATGTACTAAAATATCAAAACCATCTGAGTTACGGTTTTCACGCAGTTCTAGAAAATGTCTTCCAATCGGTATTTGTAAAAAGTCCAAACACCTTGCATGGCTGATTTCTCAACACCAAAAATCTTAAAAAAATGTTTTAAACAACATTCCCTTCTGTGTCGAAGTCATGCGAACGTCCAAAATATGTTTTCTATTAAATCGGTATGAATATCGATTTCTTAGCCATAAGACTTTTAAGTTAGGAAATTCCTCTTGGTGAACTGAAAGTTCCTAAGTGTCCTAAAAATCATTGTAGGAATATTCCCTGAGGAACCCGGAGTTAGAGTCTAACCCGAGTGGCACGCAAACTGAGAAACTGCTGTGTTTGGTAACGGTAGGGATTTTTCTTTGATATCTATTCCTTCGGGTTATTAAACCCTATATTATTGAAGTGCAGGCTTGTTTCAAGAGTATTTGTGAATCCTACTTTTCAATGTTTAAGGCTCTTACTAACGATCGGACTTTCGGCCGGCCTGAAACATCGAGTCGAGAGTTGTGCACATGTGTTTGGAATTATCCATGACGTGGAGTCATGATGAATGGAATTATCCATGACGTGGAGTCATGATGACTGGAATTATCCATGACATGGAGTCATGATGAATGGAATTATAGTGACCGTGTGTCGCAAGAGTAAGAGTAACATGAAAAGTTTGGAACGTGGATCCAATATTATACGACGACGTTCGTACTAAATGATTCTTTCTATCTCTAACTCTTTGAGTTTCCTGCACATTTGTTTCGTGGCAATGATCCCTACTGAGTACAATAGTACTCAGCCCTGTCGAAGTTCCTTTGTTTTGCAGAATGATCATCAGCGGAGCGAGTGGGACCGGGCAGAAAAGAAAGAGATCAAAGAGGAAGAAGAAATGCTATATCATTTTCAATCAAGTGCTTTGGCACAAAACTCTATTCTGCTTCCGAACTTCCAAAACTCTAAGCTTCCGTTCAAAACCCTAATCTATTCAAGTCTTTCTATTCGATTCATTAATGATCTTTACTTCCGCTATTTACTTTGAAGCACTTACATCTATGCATCTAACTTCTAACTCCAACTCTTTTCGAAAACCAGTTAAAGTGCGAACTATCGCCGCTGTGACTAACACTTTCTAACAGATATGTGCGGAATACCGTCACTGACATTATCACTTTTCTTACTTTATGTCCTTTACATTTCAGTTGATATGTGCGGATTACCGTCACTGTCTATACCGCTTTTATATATATATATATATATATTTACTTTATGTCATTTACATTCAGTTGATATGTGCGGACAACGGACACTGTCTATACTTCTTTTATATATATATATATATATTTATTTCACGTCATTTACATTCCAGTCGACTTAAGTGCGATTCACCGCTAAGGTCTATACCGCTTTTACATATATATATATATATATTTACTTTTAGTTCAGCATTTCGAATATAAACTAGATCCAACTGTAGTGCGGTCTGGTCCGCCACTGTTGTAACGCTTTATATAAACTCTGGTCAGCTAATGGGTGTTGAATAGTTTATTAGTTTCACTATGGATTTGATCCTATTGTAGAGGAGATGCTGCCTTTCCGGGCAATTAAAAGATAAACTCCTCTAATTTAAACCCCTAAAACCGTCCACCCCACCATGTAGCATTCCGGAACCGGGTTTTCTAAGTGAGTGAATCCGGGGCGTTACACAATGGTATTAGAGCCATGTCCGCTCTGGAACCAAAAGACTATTTTTCTATCAAGTTTAGAATCATTTCTCTAAACTCTAACTGTCCGGTTACGCGTTATCTTTCTTTTCCCTGTCGCCACCATCCGCTTGAAAGGTACAACTTCTTTGAAATTCGTGAACTATATGAAACGCATGCCCTTGATTGTTTTGCGTCTCTTGCTTTCAAAAACTTTGATTTCACTAATGTTTTCTTTTTTCAAAACTTGTGTTGCATTTTATATGTGCATTGCATTGAGCATACCCGGTACACACACACTCGGTCGACTTGGGAATTGGCGCCCCAAGGAGGAGAGAGTCTGCACAGATCTTGCATCGATATGTATCCTTTACACTAACCCTTTTGCAGGTATAGGTACTTCATGCATCCGATCAGGTGTTTCATTGAGAAGTTTAGGATGGATGAGATGGTTCGGAGATTCCAGGAGTGCCGGATGAGAGATGATGAGACAGTAGGTGACTTCATTTTCTGATACTCACTTACTTACTATGATGCCATTGAGGCTGGAGTTTCTAAGATGACCATAGTATGAGGATTGACGATGTAGTTGCCAGGAGATTGGGCTAGCTATGCAGAGTATGTGAGATGTACAAGGTGTTACATAGCCGATGGTCAGTAGGTTGAGACGATTTGCTATCCAGAGTTTGCCGCTTACTTGGCCCTGCAGTTCAGTCGATACGGAGTGACACCTCTCAGTGTTTCTTCATTTCCGACGCCGCAGCGGCTATATCATGATATCATGTCCCCTCATCGACACTAGCACTTGGACCATGACCGAGGAGTACTGCACTGGGATCTATCATCTGACTTCTCCACTTGCACTAGCCGTCGACGAGATGACCCGAGTCATGGATGATTATTGGATGAGCTGGACACACATTCCTGAGGGCCTGACACCTACCGATCTTCTAGCCGAGCATAGAGACGAACATCCACCGATTGAGCATCCGACACCACTTGGAGTTCAGCCCGATTACCAGCACCTGATGGGACCACATATGTCGGGAGTTCATGATTACATACCCGAGGAGCTAGCATGGTTTCAGCACTATGAGGATCAGAGGTCACAAATTACTAGCCAGAGAGACAAGGCAGGACCATCTCGAGCCGTGGACGAGGCAGGACCATCCGGAGTTAGAGCAGGGGATAGTAATGACGAGATTGGACCCATGGGACGACTGTTTGGACCGATACCTTTAGAGCTAGAGATGATGATGATGCCACCGACCCCGCTGAGGTCATTGTTCTTAGCCCCGGCTAGCCGCCCAGTTAGAGGTCCCGACGGACATTGGATAGGCCTTCCTCCACATCGAGTCCCCGGAGGAGTCGCATGATACATTACGTCAAATGACGAGGAGGAGAGATAGCCAGCAGTCATACTTAGAGCAGGACAGCTGCACACACGGAAGAGAACCAGGGCTATGACACCTATGGTACATGATTTCGAGGGTTACGATTTCGAGGAGGCGCACTAGGAGTGATGAGAGAGTTTGACTATTCGACATCTGAGATAGGATTCGATGATCCCAGTGAGGGAGGGATCACAGTGGGTAGCATTCCGACACGCCGAGAGCACAGTGAGGAGACAGAGAGTGACGACGATGGCATAGATGTGACTGGACAGGATGATGGACATGATGGATCACACAGTGATATGAGTATTAGCAGTGAGACAGAGGATGAGTCAGTGACCTCCGGAGCCGCCGATGTTTAGGGATATCCGGAGTTGATGACGAGCAGAGAATCATTTGAGGACACATGTACAACTGACAATACCTCAGACGACAGGGCTTTTTGGTGTGGGCGCTTCGTGAGCCACCCCTGCCGCAATCTCTGCATTCACATCCATTTTGCATCATGATTGATTTACATGCTTTCAAAACCTTTTATATATGTCGTTTTGTATAACCTCCCGAAGGTTTATGTGTTATGATAAAGACCTTACTCTTTCAAAAAATTTATTTACTTTTAGTTGCCTGTTCCCCGCCCCTTTTCAAACTCTCTAAAATTTATACATGTCTAACTGCGTTATTTTCAAAAACGTAAAAATCTTTATGCATGTGCTGTGAATTAAGCATGCTTATGTGTGGATTACGATTATTGAAATGTTGCTAACAAACTTCTCATTATGATGAGAAAGGAATTAAGTTGTGAATGGTTATGATGATCGGAATGTGTTGTCTCGTGTTATTGGAATTGTGCTAATGAATTTCTCATTTTTTATGAGAGAGGGATTGAGTTGTGAATAATTGTGAAGTTTGGATTGTGTTGTCTCGTATTTCCCTTACCGTTACTAACCAATCGTGCCAATAGTTTTGAGATCTAAAACAGTTGTGATGTTGAAATACAGTTAGACATACCAACTTAACAATGGCCCGTAGAGGAAACAACCACGGGGTAAACCTAGATACCGCTAGAAACGACGAGTGTTTCCGTAGGCAGACTCTGCCATCCTTTGATGATCTAGGTGACCCTAACAATGCCAAGAGATGGGTACGAGCAATGGAAAAGATCTTCGACTACATCAAGTGCCCCGAGGCCGATAAGCTTGCCTTCGGCATCAACCGACTATCCGATGAGGCCGACTTTTGGTGGGAATCTGTTAAGAGAACCATTTTGCTGGAACAATGGGAGAACTATACTTGGGAGGATTTCAAGAATGAGCTTTATGGGAAGTACGTCCCACATTGCTACCGTCAGAATCGTCAGAACGAGTTCTGGAACTTGTGCCAAGGAAAACGCACTGTGTCTGAGTACGACCGCCTTTTCAACCGGTTATCCCGTTATGCCCCGACTCTAGTCAACACCGATCACAGCCGTGCTAAGAAGTTCTGCCGAGGCCTCCGTCCCGAGATCAGCATCCCTTTAAGCCACAATACTCTCACTTGTGCCCAGACCCTCGGACGTGCCTTGGAGATCGAGTCACTATTACCAAAGGAAATGGAAAGAGCCACTGAGCCACACCAAGCTTTCAATCCAAACCACAGAAAGAGGAAATGGGACGCCAGAAACAACAACAACCAAGGAAACCGAAATAGGCCACCCAAAAATCAGCAAAATCAACCACCGCAGCAGTTCCAAACGCCCCGAACTGTGGCACCTTGGTGCCAAGCCTGCAAGAGTAATCACCCTGGCATCTGCCAAAAGAAGAGAGTCATCGAGTGCTTCAATTGCCGCAAGTTGGGACATTACTAACACGAATGCCGGCAACCTCAACGCCCCATCGGAAATCAACGCTTCCAGAACCCACTGCCGCCACCACCTTGCAATGTCCCTGGCAACCCCGGAAACCAGCCCCAGCCACCCTGACCATTCCAGCAAGCCCGAGCATACACCCTCAATAGTGATTAGGCTGTGCAATCACCCGAGAATCTAGCAGGTATGATACAACTCAATGACGTACCTATTTTAGCATTATTTGATACAGACGCCTCCCATTCATTCATTTCGCAACGAGCGTGCAACAACCTGGCCATAGTACCCACCACGATAGAGGTCCCACTCCAAATTAGCATACCGTCTGGGATGTCCATGATCACCGACCGCGCCTGTGTAGCCCAACCCTTAAAGATAGGTGAACAAGAATTCTCAGCCGGCATGTTCGTTATCATCATGATAGAGTTCGACATTATTCTCGGAATGGATTGGTTAGAAAAGAACGGAGCCACCATCGGCTGCTACAAAAGGGAGATATCTCTCCAAGGCCCTGGACCCGACTGAGTAAGCTTTCAAGGAACAAGAACTGGAGCAAGGATACCGATCATCTCTGCGATGAAAGTAGTGTCCACTATGCGAAAAGGGACCAGGCAGTGCTTCTGGGTAACATTAGAAGAACCGCCAAGCCAAGACAAGCCAATCCATGCCATACCTGTTGTTCATGATTTCGCAAACATCTTCCTAGCTGAATTGCCCGGATTGCCCCCAGATCGCCAAATCCAATTTCTGATCGACCTTGAGCCCGGAGCCACCCCGATATCAAAAGCTCCATACCGGATGGCCCCCAAAGAGCTGCAAGAACTCAAAGTCCAATTACAAGAATTGCTCGATCTATGATTCATCCAGCCTAGTTTTCGCCTTGGGGAGCACCCATATTGTTCGTCAAGAAGAAGGACGGCAGCATAAGGATGTGCATCTACTATCGAGAGTTGAACAAACTCACCATCAAGAATTGTTACCCGCTCTCGAGGATAGACGACCTATTTGATCAACTCAGAGGAGCTTGCGTATTCTCGAAGATTGATTTAAGATCTGGGTACCACCAACTCAAAGTTCGAAGAGAAGATATTCCAAAGACAGCTTTCAGAACACGCTATGGACATTACGAATTTACCGTAATGCCCTTCGGACTAACCAACGCGCCCGCCATCTTCATGGACCTGATGAACCGGATTTTTCACCCTTATCTCGATTTATTTATTCTGGTTTTCATCGACGACATCCTTATCTACTCTAAGAACCGGTTGCAACACGAAGAGTACCTCAAAATCATACTCGAGACGCTACGACGCGAGAAGCTCTATGCCAAATTTAGCAAGTGTGAGTTTTGGCTAAAAGAAGTCATGTTTCTTGGCCATATTGTCTCCGCTGAAGGAATCAAAGTGGATCCCGCAAAAGTAGAAGGTGTCAAGGAATGGAATGCCCCAACCACCGCTAACGAAATTTGCAGTTTCTTAGGACTCGCAGCTACTATCGATGTTTCATCGAAGGGTTTTCAAAAATCACCCGACCCATGACGCAGCTTCTCAAGAAAGGTACCAAGTACGTTTGGACAGACGAATGCGAGAAGAGCTTCCAAGATCTAAAGACCCGACTTACCACCGCCCCTATTCTCACCATTCCGCAGAATGGACTTGAATTCGTGATCTATACCAACGCCTCAAACCAAGAACTTGGATGTGTGCTGATGCAAGATCGAAAAGTTATCGCATACGCATCATGCCAATTGAAACCTCACAAACTAAATTACCTGACTCACGATCTAGAGCTGGCACCTGTAGTACACACATTAAAAATCTGGCGGCACTACCTCTATGGAGTCAAGTGCGAGATATTCACGGACCACAAGAGCCTTAAGTATTTCTTCGAGCAAAAGGAACTCAACATGAGACAACGGAGACGGTTAGAACTCGTGAAAGATTATGATTGCACGATCAGTTATCACCCAGGAAAGGCTAATGTGCCGATGCCCTCAGCCGCAAGACACGAGGAAAGTTAGCCTACATCATCACGAACGAGGAGCAATTGGCTCAAGAGTTTGCAAAACTCGAGTTTCGTATAATTCAGCCGCCCACGACGATCTAAGGCCACCTAGCCGCCATCGCCATGCAACCCTACCTGCGTGAATGAATCATACAAGCCCAAAGAGAAGATGAACACTTGGAAAAGATCCAAAAACAAGTTGGCACCGATGGAGCGAAAGGAATTGCCAAAAGATGCAAGATAGCCAACGACGGAGCCCTACTCTTCGACCAATGAATCTACGTGCCAAATGATGAGGTACTCAAGGAGGAAATTCTTAGTGAGGTGCATGACATGCCATACACTGCTCACCCCGGAAGCACGAAGATGTACATGGATCTCCGAAAGAATTTCTGGTGGGAAGCCATGAAGAAAAACGTCGCGACTTTTGTCAAAAAATGTCTAGCATGTCAACAAGTGAAGGCAATCCATTATCGACCTTATGGGACGCTACAACCCCTGCCAATACTAGAATGGAAATGGGAACACATCAACATGGATTTCGTTACAAGCTTTCCAAAATCGAAATGAGGAAACACCGCCATTTGGGTTATCATCGACCGCCTCACCAAGTCGTCGCACTTTTTTCCAGTCAAGACAACCTTGAGTCTCGATCAACTAGCCCGCCTCTACGTAAAGGAAATTGTGAGACTGCACGGCATTCCCGTATTGATTACGTCCGATCATGATCCTCAATTCACCTCGAAATTTTGGATGAGCCTTCAAGAAGCAATGGGAACCCAACTCAAGTACAGCTTCGTCTTTCACCCCCAAACCGATGGCTAATCCGAATGAATGATCCAAGTGTTAGAAGATATGTTGAGAGCTGTCATGTCTGATAGAGGAGAAAGTTGGGAAGAAATCTTACCACTTGTCGAGTTCACCTACAACAATAGTTACCAAGCTACCATTGGCATGGCGCCATATGAGGCTCTGTACGGAAAGAAGTGCCGATCACCGCTATATTGGGACAAAGTTGGAGAACGGAAACTATTAGGACCGGAATTGGTGTAAGAAATGGAATCAATGTCGCCACAATACGCGCCCAAATAAAGGAAGCCCAAGATCGCCAAAAGTCATACGCTGACCGACGACGAACAGACCTCGAGTTCCAAGTTGGAGATAAAGTGTTTCTTAAAGTATCACCAACCCGTGGAGTGATTCGATTCGGCAAACGAGGAAAGCTTAGGCCATGATACATTGGACCATTCGAGATTCTTAATAAAATAAGAAGCGTCGCCTACCAATTAGCCCTGCCCCCGAACCTGTCAAGCGTACACGACACCTTCCACGTCTCTATGCTCCGCCAGTATGTGTTCGACCCGAAGCATATCATTAAGTTAGAAGAAGTCACCATCGATCCCAACCTTCAGTACGAGGAAAGGTCCGTTAGGATTCTCAATCGAAAAATCAAGGTACTCAGAAATAAGGAGATAGCCGAAAGTAAAAGTCCTTTGGAATCACCATGATGATGGTGAAGCCACCTGGGAGGTCGAAGAGCAAATAAGAGCCCAATACCCAGACCTAGATTTCTAAGGTACGCCAAATTTCGGGATGAAATTTCTTTTGAGGGTGGAGGGATGTAACGACCCGGAAAATCCTATAAGGTTAAATAAAAATCCTAAAATTATAAAGAGAGTTTCCTTAGTCTCTTTAAAGCTAAATTAGTCTAATGAAAGAAGTTGAGAATTTTTAGGAATTATTTTACAAAACTCCATTTTTCGTGTCAACCAATATAATATTATTTTATTCTTGAGTCTCCAAAATCATCCTGCTTAGTGTTATATTTCTCAGTTCTTCATTTGAAATCCATAGACACTTGAATTTTTGAAATTCGAGTTCGTATGCTCAAAAAGCACTTTTCGCAAATGACCGTGCCGGTTTTTGAAACACTATAAATAGGGGCCTAGGGCCTTTAGAAAGTTCATTCTCATCCAAACTCACATTTATAAAATGAAAAGTTTCCAGAGTTTATCCTGAAGTTTCTCGATCGTTCGAATTCGAAAAGGTACGCCGAAAGAAGCAGGGCGACCCTGGTGAGACGACGGTCCTATGGGTATAAGCCGTGACGAGTCATGCAGCCCGGATCGGCGCCGGTAGCCACCGCCGCCGCCTTTCTCCTCTTCCCTCTCCAATTCTTGTTTTCTTAGTGTCCGCACGTCTGTATCCATGCATGCATTCTAAATATGATTTTCGTTTTTAACAAGTTTCTCCTATTTTTGTTTTATTTAAAATAAAGTGATATAATCTCCGTTCCCCGAGCTTTAACACATGCATGTAAGGTTTATCGCTTTAAGGTAATATCGAGGCCCTAAGCACCGCCGTCCCCCTTATCGCTTTAAGGTTTAACCACCGTCGCCGCCCCCTTTATCACCGCCGCTGGCGCCGCCCTCCATAGGGTGGCCCCCGGGCCACCTTTTGACTTCCAACCCTTTATTAAAGTTGTTCCTTGCATTTCCTTGGCCTACTTAATCGGGAAGGTTTTTCTGATTTTGCCAAATTTCAGTACGACTTTTCTCCATACCGAATTAAATTCCTTAGACAGTCCGGATGCTGTCTGAATATTATATAAATATTCGTGTAACACTTATTCAGTATATTCTAGCATGTGCTAAAATATCAAAACCATCTGAGTTACGGTTTTCACGCAGTTATAGAAAATGTCTTCCAATTGGTATTTGTAAAATGTCCAAACACCTTGCATGACTGATTTTTCAACACCAAAAATCTTAGAAATTTTTTTTAAGCAACTTTCCCTTCTGTGTCGAAGCCATGCGCACGTCCGAAATATGTTTTCTATTAAGTCGGTATTAAAATCGATTTTTTAGCCATTAATTAAGACTTTTAAGTTAGGAAATTCCTCTTGACGAACCGAAAGTTCCTAAGTGTCTTAAAAATCATTGTAGGAATATTCCCCAAGGAACCCGGAGTTAGAATCTGACCCGAGTGGCACACAAACCGAGAAACTGTTGTGGTTGGTAACGGTAGGGATTTTTCTTTGATATCTATTCCTTCGGGTTATTAAGCCCTATATTATTGAAGTGCAGGCTTGTTTCAAGAGTATTTGTGAATCCTACTTTTCAATGTTTAAGGTTCTTACTAACGATCGGACTCTCGGCCGGCCTGAAACGTCGGGTCGAGAGTTGTGCACATGTGTTTGGAATTATCCATGACGTGGAGTCATGATGAATGGAATTATCCATGCCGTGAAGTCATGATGAATGGAATTATCCATCACATGGAGTCATGATGAATGGAATTATAGTGACCGTGTGTCGTAAGAGTAAGAGTAACATGAAAAGTTAGGAACGTGGATCCAATATCGTACGACGACGTTCGTACTAAATGATTCTTTCTATCTCTAACTCTTTGAGTTTCCTGCACATTTGTTTCATGGCAATGATCCCTACTGGGTACAAGAGTACTCAGCCCTGTCAAACTTCCTTTGTTTTGCAGAATGATCGTCGGCGGAGCGAGTGGGACTGGGCGAAAAAGAAGGAGATCGAAGAGGAAGAAGAAATGCTATCTTATTTTCAATCAAGTGCTTTGGCACAAAACTCTATTCTCCTTCCGAACTTCCAAAACTCTAAGCCTCCATTCAAAACCCTATTATATTCAAGTCTTTCTATTCGATTCATTAATGATCTTTACTTCCGCTATTTACTTTAAAGCACTTACATTTACGCATCTAACTTCTAACTCCAACTCTTTTCGAAAACCAGTTGAAGTGCGAACTATCGCCGCTGTGACTAACACTTTCTAACAGATATGTGTGGAATACTGATGAGACGGGACCTAGCATTGAAGAAAACAATCGGGACTTGCAGCTCGGAGGACCAGTGACGAGATCGAGAGCCAAGAAGCTGCAAGGTTATTTGCAATGCTACATTCCTAAGAGATTGGAGGATGATGGAGTCGAATTTCATCAATACAAGTTGGTGAATTTGACAAGTGTTGAAGATGAAGATTGGGCGTCCATCATTGAAGAAAAAGGAAGACAAGCCCAAGAAAACACAATTTCTTATATTTTATTTGGGCTTAAAAAAAAACTACTTTGTATTTATTTCTTAATTTAGTTTAGTCCAATTATCACAACATGTTTAGGTGATTAATTGGCCCAGTTATATTTAATTAAGGAGTCCGAAAATTAACAAGTCCAAGCCTTGTTAATTTCGAAACCTAGCTTAGGGATTAGTCTAGTATTTAAGTTATTTTCGCTGTTACTATTCACAGACAATATTGAATGAAAAATCGAGTTCTTCGTTTTGTCTCAAATCGCGTGCTTAGGTTCACGTCTCTATAGTTCTTGGTAGAGTTTGTTGTTGGCACTTCAAACTTGAATTCATTCGACTCGTTCGTGATATCTCGTAGTATCCGGGTTAGTCGGGCCACGAAGATTGCTCCATAAACGCGTTTCGGATTCAAGTAGATCCGGGGTTCGTTTCGGGTAAGATTCATAATTTGTTTTCGTTTTCAATTCTTCAATTCGTGTTCTTTTCGTTTTCCCAGCCATTCTTCATCGTTCCTATATCATCAGTAATCATCCCCTTCGTTCACATAACCATCCCATCCCAGAAACCCTTAGATTAATTTTCAGATCCGTTTTTGAACCCTAATTCTGTCCTGAAACTGACCACCGAGCCAAATCGAAAACTACCCGTGCGTTTTTGCTGAATTTTGGATATGTTCTTCATACGTCACTGTCATTATCGCTTTCCTTTACATTACGTCATTTACATTTCAGTCGATATGTGCGGATTACTGTCACTATCATTATCGCTTTCCTTACTTTACGTCATTTACATTTCAGTCGATATGTGCGGATTACAGTCACTGTCATTATCGCTTCCTTACTTTACGTCCTTTACATTTCAGTCAATATGTGCGGAATGTCGTCACTATCTATACCGCTTATATATATATATATATATATATATATATATATATATATATATATATATATATACTTCACGCCATTTACATTCCAATCGACTGAAGTGCGTTCACCGCTAAGCTCTATACCGCTTTTACATATATATATTTACCTTTACGTTCAGTATTTCGAATTAACTGATAAACTGGATCCAACTGTAGTGCGGTCTGGTCCGCCACTGTTGTAACGCTTTATATAAACTCTGGTCAGTTGATGGGTGTTGAATGTATTAGTTTCACTGTGGATTCGATCCTGTTGTAGAGGAGATGCTGTCCAATTTTTCTGGGCAATTAAATGATAAACTCCTCTAATTTAAACCCCTAAAACCGTCCACCCCACCCTGTAGCGTTCCAGAACCGGGTTTTCTAAGTGAGTGAATTCGGGGCGTTACAGATAACCTCCTTGATGACCATAAAAGTTGCCTCCTTGTGGCTTCCCTTGAAACCCACCTTGATAATTTCCTTGAAATCCTCCTTGAGGTCCTTGGAAACCTTACTTGTTGAAGTTTCCATAGGGCCTTTGATTCACGTAGCTCACATCCTCACTCTCTTGAGCTTGAACCACTTGAACCTCTTTCTTTGATCTCCTTTCTTCTTTGAATTCCCTCTTAAGAAGGGTGTATTGAGAAGCTAACTCATCATATCTTGCATCTTCAAGAATCAAATTCACCTTCTCATAGGACCTCTCTCTATTGGCCATTGATAACTATTGGCCGCCATCTCATCTATGATCCTCAAAGCTTTTTTAGCATTCCGGTTCACAAGGCAACCACCGGAAGTTGCATCTACTATGCTCTTTGTGTGTGGAGAGAGTCCACTATAAAAATTCACTATTTGTTGCGTCTCGCTA
Organism: Mentha longifolia; assembly: GCA_001642375.2. Classification (NCBI taxonomy): domain Eukaryota; kingdom Viridiplantae; phylum Streptophyta; class Magnoliopsida; order Lamiales; family Lamiaceae; genus Mentha; species Mentha longifolia. The sequence continues at coordinate 10,356,716 of CM038120.1, read as the reverse complement.
AAGCCATGTTCAGGGCACTTGCATAGCAAGTCTCTATACCTTTTCCACACCTCAAATAGTGTCTTATCACCATGTTGAGGGAAATGAGAAATTTCCGAGATTAGCTTTTGGGCCTTTGAAGGTGGAAAGTACTTGGCAAGAAATGCTTTGCACAACATCTCCCATGTGATGATCTCACTCTTATCAAGGTTCTTAAACCACTCTTTAGCTCGATCCCTAAAGGAAAAGTTGAAGAGCTTCATCCTTATAGCATCTTCCGGCACTCCATTATGCTTAGCCGTATCATAAATCTCCAAGAAAGTACTCAAGTGAGCATTAGGGTCCTCATTTGGTCTTCCACTAAATTGTTCCGATTGGACCATTTGGATAAAGCCGGTCCTTATCTGAAAATTCTTTGCATTAACACGAGGTCCCCATCCTCCTCCTTGAAATTGATCCGTTGGAGATTTGAACATTTGGTTAAGAGGAGGTTGTTGAGCTTCTTGAGCCCTTCTTTCTTGCTCGTCTTTCCAAGCTTGCATATCTCCCAATTCCTTTCTAAGAACCTCAAGCTCTTGATTTTTAGCCGCCATCCTTTGATCTTGAACAAGATTTCTTTGATTCCTTCTTTCAAAAGCTAGTACCAAAGGCTCAACGATTCTATCTTTGGATCTAGTGTGCATACACCTACAAAATTAAAATCAAAAGAACAAATGCTTGAATTAGTAACTTAATAACCAAATCGACTATTGAAACTCAAACTAAACATTCCTCAGCAACAGCCCCAAAAATTGATCACTCTACTTTTTAAGGTAGAAAGATACAATGATAATCGAATTAGTATAATCGAGTCGAATCCACAAGGAATATTTTGGCGTGAGAATTTCAAGTAGTAACCTAGCTATCTAATCACTATTCAAGCTACCAACTAACATGTTTTTGTATTTTTGATTAACTAAGAACAATAAAAGTAATTAACAAACTTAAAGTTTAACTAAGTAACAAGTATTCAAATGACAAAAACTCAATGAGAAATAAAAGTGACTCCAATTATACTTCAATTAGGTCTAGGTGATAAGGATGCAGGACTTTAACTAGAATTAACCATTTTAATCCAATTTCATGTGGGAAACCTCCTAAGTATGATTCACTCAACTCTCATTGCAATGAAATCAAGTAGATTAATGAAAGGCCTAATTTCTACTAAGATATCAAGTAATTCATTAACTCCCAATAAGCTTATGGAGTTATTTAGCCCTAGTATCTCTAGCATGCAAATCTCTTGTTTCCTAGCATCTAATCCAAGCCTCCTAAGCATTAGATCAAACACTTGATATGCAACTATGGTGATCAAGCACAATTACATAATAAAATATGGCACCAAGAGAAATGAACATGAAATTAGAAGGTAAATTCATAGATCAAAGCCTAATCCCATCACTTATCCCTAATCTACATATAATTAGAATAACAAAGGAAATTAGCTAGACATGATTAGAGCAAATGAACCATAAGAAATGTATGAAACCATAATCAAAAGATAGAGAATTAAAAATGGAACAAAATAGTGGAAGGATCTTCAAATCTTCAACAAATGATCAAAATACAAAAGTAGAAAGAGAGAAATGTAATTACGATTCTAGAGTGAATATTCAAGCTAAAGATACCCAATTGGGTAAGATCTAAAGGTAAATACATTAAAATTTAGTTTTGGGTCGAGTTAGACCGAGTTGGTCGAACCAAACTCGGTCAAGAAGTAGAGGGGATGCACCAACGGCGGTTTGATCGGCAGCCTGGCAGGCCGCTGTTCAACCCGCCACCCAAACCGCCATTTATCCAGCCGGCCAGCCACCTAATCAGCAGTATGATCGGCGGCCTGGCAGGCCGCCGTTCACCCTTCCCGGTCCAGTTCTTCTCCTTCTTCGGTTCTTGTTTTCCTCCTTTTGAACCGGCTTTCCAACTCCGGTTTCCACCTCTTTTAGCTTGATTCTTCCTCATTTCCGGCCCTCGATCCTTGGATACTTGAATGCTCTTTCCAATTCCTACAAAAATAGATCGAAAACCGAAAGAAAATGAGAAAAGTATAAAATATGCTACAAGTTAATAAACCTTAGCATTTCTAGCATTTCAACACCAAATTCGAGCTTCAAACACATACAAAATACACAATATGCACATAAAATACGTGTTAATTACACAGTAATAATTCTTTACTAGTTTGAGCCACCTTTTTTGGCGCATGTTATAGTCTCTTTGCTCAAAAAAGTATTTGAGGCTTTTGTGATCCGTGAAAATCGCACACCGAACTCTGTAGAGATGGTGTCTCTAGATTTTCAAGGTGTGCACAATTGCTGCTAATTCCAAGTCATGGGTGGGGTAGTTGAAGTCATGTGGTCTAAGCTGTCGTGAGGCATATGCAATTACCTTTCCTTCATGCATCAGGACACAACCAAGTCCAGTCTTTGATGTATATGTGTAGATTGCATATTCCTTGTCTGGTTCTGGAACTTCCATAATTGGTGCAGTTGTCAATTTCTCTTTCAGTACTTGAAAGTTTGACTCGCATTTTGGGGTCTACGTAAACTTAATCCCTTTTCTTAATAGTTGCATCATTGGCCTTGCTATCTTAGTGAATCCCTCAATGAATCTCCGATAGTAGCCAACTTATCCTAAGAAACTACGGATCTTGTTTAGTGTGGAAGGTAATTTCTATTTTTGTATAGCTTCTACCTTTGCTCGGTCCACTTCTATCCCTTCTGACGACATGATGTGTCCAAGGAATGCCACTTCGTTGAACCAAAATTTGCAATCTTAGATCTATCTTTGAAACATACTCGCTCATTTGAGTTGGTCAATCAAATTATCAATCCTAAGCAGCAAATACTTATCCTTGAAGGTTAACTTGTTCAGTTCTTGTGATCTATACATATTCTCATGGAGCCATCCTTCTTCTTCACAACTAGTATAGGCGCTCCCTATAGTGACGCTCTAAGTCTGATAAAACCTGGGTCTAGAATCTCTTGTAGTTGCACCTTGAGTTTCTCCAATTCCTTCGGTTTCTTGTTTAGGTAAATGAGGTGTGTTGGGTATCCTTTCCTTGTCAGGATTGCTGTTTAGAGGGTGGGGATAACTGACTTTTGCTATTCAATGAGATTCCGTTAAAGGTCGTAGGCTCCTTGCTGGTATCCTAAAGGATATCTGTCTCCTTACAGAGGATGGTGGCGTAGTTTTCAGCTAGCTAGTCAGTTCATAAGATTATATCTACTTTCTTTTGTATATATAATGCGAAGATTGTCCTTTGTAAACTAGTGTGAACTTATGTTCAATAGGTTCGAGCAATAATGCGTTAGAGTGGTAATCTCTCCTACATGTAGTGTGATTCTCATATCTGGCCTTATTCGTTCCATTCCTAATCTTAGGTTATCTGCACATGCTTTTTGTGATAAATGAATGTGAAGTATTCCTAATCAAACAAGATCATTACAGATGTATCGAGGAGTTGGCTCATATCTACCAAGTCTCTTGCTTTATCGAGTAAGCTCTATGTCGTCGCTTATACCAAAAGTATTGTTGGCTCTGAGGTGGGAGTGGAGGTGGTGGTGGGGAAAACTATCGATTGCTATGACTGGTCTGACTAATTTCGTTCAACACTCATCCCCTCCTGTGGAAAGTTACTTGGGCATAATGTTTTCTCACTTTGTACTGTTCTTAATAGTTTGGTCTACTTTGGGGTTCTTGTCGAATTTTTAATTCATAATCTTATTCTCGTTCTTGGTCAATACCCTGTAGGGCTCCTTATTTTATATAATTTATATCATTTCCCACTAAGGAAGTCTTGGTTCCTTTTCTAAATGTAGGTTGCTACCCTCATCTCACATTATGTCATACTTTATTTTTAAGTCCGGATACCTATCACATCTCCATGTTTCTCCTCCTTTCGCATTTAGGTGTTGAAATGTGACCTTATTATCCTCCTTTGCCATGTGAGCTTTCTATTCTTAAGAACGCCTTACTATTCTTATCTTACTTCCCTTATAGAGATAAATGAATTATGCTTTAACTTGGATGGACATTCTTACAGGTCCTTCTCCCTAGAAACACTGGAATTCTTAACAAGACTAGGTCTTCCGATTATTCATATGATACCGCAATTGCTCTGCTACTTATGTGGATTCAAATCTTCTGATTACCATCTGTCTCCTCAATCTGACTAGAAGCTTTCCTCGTATGGTTACAATATTTCACTACTATTATATTCTAAAAAAATCTCAAAACTCAAAACTCCTTACAAGGAATTAAACTCCACAGGTTTGGTTTAACTCATCTGCTCATGCGATCTAGTTTAATTCATTTTTCCATGCTTTTGCCTTGAGACATACTTTTCTAACTCATGAGTATGTCACCTTCAATTCCTTGAACTTAACAGACTCTCACTGTTAATTGTTCTTACACCACCAATAAACAAGTCATTAGCTCTATTGGTTCACTTGCTACATATACCAATCTCCACCCTGATATGGGTCGTAATACTCGTACTCGACTCCTCCACTTCTTCATTTAGGTTCCTAAGATCTTCTTAATGGTTTACTAAGGTTCTTTAAACTCCATATCAACTTAAATCTCTTGTTGATATTTCTTAATTATCTATGCATTATTGGTCTATCTTTCTTTGGATACTAGGTCCCAACCTTTCTATTCTAGGTCTCAATTTTTCTTCATTTGATCTATCCACAACCTTCTCGTATTCCCAACAAGCACTAAGCTTTTTGTCATATCCGAACTTTCAAATGGAATAATTTCTTGCATCCCCGTGGTTTCAAAAGAATGATAATACGTATGGAATAAAATAACTCGTGAACTGACACTAGAAGACAATTTCAATAGGGAGAGTGTTTTGATCCACCCTCACTTTAGGTGTGAGGGAGAATGCAATAATAATCAATTATAGTATAATTGAGTCGAATCATCAAGGAATGCTAGGTCGTTTAAGATTCAAGTAGTAATCTAATTATCTAACTACGATTCAAGCTTACAAGTGACATGTTTTTGTATTTTTGATTAGCTAATGAGAAATATAAAGTAAGTAACAAACTAGATAACAACTAATAGCAAGAGTTAACAAACAATAGTAGAAAGTTTGGTTCCAAATATAATCCGATAATCACTAGAGGCCTAGGTTTTAGGATTTGTTAAAATTAGCCATTTTAATCTAATTTATATGGGAGTTCTATATATATTAAACATCAATTCTTCTCTCGAAGCAACCAATATTAGTGGATTAACCTATGACATCTATCTCCGACTAGGACTCAAGATGCATAAATTAACTCCAAATAGCTCAATTAATTATCTAGAAGCTCCTACTAGCAAGAATTACTAATATGGTGTGATTTGATGCCAAGTGTTATGAATTAAAGCCTCCTAAGCATTTAACCAAACACCTTGTATGCACTCAATGATGGCCAATCAATCATGCAATGTAAACAAGTCCCAAACCACAAGACATATGAATTAGAAGGTAAATCCAACAACAAAACCTAAAAACCCAAGGATCTAGATCATATCTTCATATATTGGAACTAAAGGAAATTTAGCTAGACATAATTGATGGAATTAAACCATAAAAAGTAAATGAAATAATGCTTAAAAGATAGAGAATTTAATAAGGAAGAAGAAGGTGGTCTTCAATTGCAAATCTAACAAGTCTAGCTTCAACAATCTTCAAAATACTAAAAAGGAAAAAAGGGAAATGTTTCTAGGGTTCTACAATATTAAAGTATGCAAAAAGATATGCAAATGGGGTGAATTTAGGGGTTAAATACATCACAAATCGAGTTTGGGTCGAATCGGGGTGAAACGGGACGAACCGGGGCAAGTTTGAACGAGCCGAACTCGTCCCTTAAGTGCACTTCTCGCCGAACCGGCGGTCTGTGGGAAGGGGAGCCGGCGGTCTGGCAAACCGTCGGCCAGACTGCCGTCCATGCTGCCAAATTACGTGGTGAACCGGTGGTTTGATGTTGGTTCCCGGCGGTTTGACAAACCGCCGGCCAACCCGCCGGTTTTCCTTCTCTTGTGCAACTTCACCGTTTTCGCTCGTTCTCTCTCGTCCGAACTCCGATTCTTGATCCGCTTTTTGCTATAGCTTCATAACGAGCTGCTCTTCTTTATGGAATGATTAGTTTGGCCAAGTAAGTTCTCCATTATTCATGCAAAAAGCATAAAGAGACTCGAGAGAACGAGAAAAACATAAATGAAATCAAACTAGTGAAACCCTAACTATAGAACTTGAAATTCCACATTTTAAACACAAGTTTCACTCTAATAGAGCTCGATTCTTCCTCATTTCTGGCCCTTGATTCTGAGCTACTTGAATGCTCTTTCAAATTCTTACAAAAATGGATCGAAAATCGGGAAAAAATGAGAAAAATATAATGTATGCTACTTAAGTCATTGTTCGTCCCGAACAATAAAATGAACAATCAAAACACTTAACACGTATGGGGTGTGTATTTTGAGTTCCTCAATGCCTCATATCATCTCAAAAACCATTTTAGTTCAAGGAAATTCTCAAGTCAAGCCAAACATTCATAAGATCACTCACCATCCTAACTTAGAAATCAATCACTCAAGCACATTCAACCCTAGACCTCACAAGAAATGTATCACTCGATCACTCAATATATGGAAAATATAAGCACTCATCAAAATCATGCAAAATACATCTTTAACCGTAAGCTTGCCTATCAACTCAAGTTCCTCGTACTAAAATGCATAGATTAGGGTTTTGGAATGGAGGTTTCGAGTTTCGGAAGTTCAAAAGGAAATAGAGTTTCGTGCCAATGCACTTGATTGAAAATGATAATGAGATAGCACTCCTTCATCTTCGATCTCTTTCTTTTCCGCCCGGTCCCACATGCCCGCCGACACTCATTCTGCAAAACAAAGAAAGTTCGACAGGGCTAAGTACTATTGTACCCAGTAGGGATCATCGCCACGAGTTCAAATGTGCAGGAAATTCAAAGAGTTAGAGATAGAAAGAATCATTCAATACGATCATCATCGTATGATTTGGCGCCACGTTCCATACTTTTCATGTTACTCTTACTCTCATACGCATTGACCACACGTCAACCGTTTTCACTTTTAGGCTTTTCAAAGAAAGCCTTCTCAAATGGAGTCGACATACATACGTTGTATGGCAGAGGTCCATCGTCGGACAAGACACCCTATGTGTCATGATCGCCGAAACAAATTGGGGAGTGGCATTCTTCCACATAACCCCACACATGTGCACAACTCTCGGATTTAACATATGAGGTCATCCAAGAGCCCGATCGTTAGTAAGAGCCTTAAACAATGACAAAGTAGGATTCACAAATGCTCTTGAAATGAGCCTGCACTTCAATAATATTGGGCTTAATAACCCGAAGGAATAGATATCAAAGAAAAATCCCTACCGTTACCAAACACAACAGTTTCTCGGTTTGCGTGCCTCTCGGGTCAGACTCTAACTCCGGGTTCCTCAAGTAATAATCCTACAATGATTTCTAGGACATTTAGGAACTCTCGGTTCGTTAATAGGAATTTCCTAACTCAAAAGTCTTAACGGCTAAGAAATAGATTTTTAATACTGATTTAATAGAAAACATATTTCGGACGTTCGTATGGCTTTGACACAGAAGGGAAAATTGTTCTACATATTTTTAGAATATTTTTGGTGTTGATAAATCAGCCATGCAAGGTATTTGGACTTTTTACAAATACCGATCAGGAGATATTTTCTAGAACTGCGTAAAAACCGTAACTTGGATGGGTTTGATATTTTAGCACATGCTAGAATATACTGAATAGGTGTTACACGATTATTTATATAATATTCAGGCCGCACCCGGACTGTTTAAGGAATTTAATTAGGTACGGAGAAAAGTCATACCGAAAGTTGACAAAATTAGAAAAACCTTCCCAATTAAGTAGGCAAGGAAAATGCCGGGAACAACTTTAATAAAGGGTCAGAAGACAAAAGGTAGCCCGGGGGCCACCCTATGGAGGGCGGCGCCTGCAGCGGTGATAGGGGGGGGCGGCGGCGGTGGTTGACTTTTCCGGCAGCTTCGGGCTGCCGGATGCAAAAATAGTAGAAGGGAAAAATGTTCAGAGCCTCAACATTACTTTAAAGCGATAAACCTTACATGCATACGTCGAAGCTCGGGGGACGGGGATCATATCACTTTATTTTAATTAAAACGAAAAAGGGAGAAACGTGTTGAAAACGAAAATCATATTTGGAATGCATGCATGGATACGGACGTGTGGACACTAAGAAAACAAGAATCGGAGAGGGGAGAAGAGAAAGGCGGCGGTGGTGGTGGCTACCGGCGGCAATCCGGGCCGCGTGACTCGTCACGGCTTATACCCATAGGATCGTCGTCTCACCAGGGTCGCCCTGCTTCTTTCGGCGTACCTTTTGGACTTTGAACGATCGAGAAACTTCAGGATAAGCTCTGGAAACTTTTCATTTTATAAAAGTGAGTTTGGATGAGAATGAATTTCTAAAGGCCCTAGGCTCCTATTTATAGACTTTCAAAAACCGGCACAGACATTTGCAAAAAGTGCTTTTTGTGTAGACAAACTCGGATTTTAGAAATTCAAGTGTCTATGGATTCCAAAAGAAGAACTGAGAAATATGACACTAAGCAGGATGGTTTTGGAGACTCGAGAATAAAATAATATTTTAATGGTCGACACGAAAAACGGAGTTTCGTAAAATAATTCCTAAAAATTTCCAACTTCTTTCATTAGACTACTTTGGCTTTAAAAAGACTAAGGAAACTCTCTTAATATTTTTAGGATTTTTATTAAACCCTATAGGATTTTCCGGGTCGTTACATTGATAACCTCCTTGATAACCATAAGAATTGCCTCCTTGTGGCTTTCCTTGGAATCCTCCTTGTTGTCCTTGAAAATCCCCTTTGTTGAAATTTCTATATTGCCTTTGGTTCACAAAATTCAAGTCTTCACTTCCATGAGACTCCAAGTTCTCTTGATATTGATGAACACTTTGAATTTGAGCTTGAGATTGAGCTTTCCTCTCTTCTTCATATTGCTTCTTCATATTAGCAACTTCCATTGCCAATGCATCGAACTTCTCATCATCAATTGAAGCAACCTTCCTAGAAGGGGCCCTCTCCATTGGCCATTGATAGCTATTGGCGGTCATCTCTTTAATAATCCTCAAGTCTTCATTGGCATTTCGATTCACTAGACATCCTCCAGAAGTAGCATCCACGATGCTTCTTGTGTGTGGTGTGAGACCACTATAAAAAGTGGTAATTTGTTGACCTTCCGTGAAGCCATGTTGAGGACATTTTCTCAAAAGCTCTCTATACATCTCCCATGCTTCAAACAAGGTCTCGTCACCTTGTTGAGAGAAATGTGAAATATCGGAAATAATCCTTTGAGCTTTTTTGATGGTGGGAAGTATTTTGAGAGGAAGGCCTTGCATACATCATCCCATGTGTGAATGTTGGCTTTGTTTAGTCCTTTATACCAATCCTTGGCCGGGCCCGTAGAGAAAACCCGAACATCCTCATACGAATAGCATCATTTGAAACTCCATTAAGCTTGATAGTACCGCAAATATCAAGGAACATACCAAGGTGGGCGTTTGGATCCTCTATAGGACTTCCACCGAATTGTTCACTCTTTACCATTTGGATGAGTCCGGATTTGAGCTCAAAATTATTGGCATTGATTGTCCCCCATTCTCCTCCTTGAAATTGTTCCGTTGGAGATTGGAACATATGGTTGAGAGGAGGTGGTTGAGCCTCATTTGCCTTTCTTTCTTGCTCATCCTTCCATGCTCTAAACTCTTCCATTTCTCTCATAAGAGCTTCCATTACTTGATTGTTTGTCATTTCTTGATCTTCAATAGAATTCCTTCTTCTATGCCTTCTTTCAAAGTTCAAGATCAAAAATTGAACGATTCTTCCTTTGGACCTTGTGTGCATAAACCTACAAAAATAAAAATTAAAAGAAACAATGCTTGAATTAGTAACTTAATAACCAAATCGACTATTGAAACTCAAACTAAGCATTCCCCGGCAACGGCGCCAAAAATTGATCCACCCTCACTTTAGGGGTGAGGGAGAATGCAATAATAATCAATTATAGTATAATTGAGTCGAATCCTCAAGGAATGCTAGGTCGTTTAAGATTCAAGTAGTAATCTAATTATCTAACTACTATTCAAGCTTACAAGTGACATATTTTTGTATTTTTGATTAGCTAATGAGAAATATAAAGTAAGTAACAAACTAGATAACAACTAATAGCAAGAGTTAACAAACAATAGTAGAAAGTTTGGTTCCAAATATAATCCGATAATCACTAGAGGCCTAGGTTTTAGGATTTGTTAAAATTAGCCATTTTAATCTAATTTATATGGGAGTTCTATATATATTAAACATCAATTCTTCTCTCGAAGCAACCAATATTAGTGGATTAACATATGACATCTTTCTCCGACTAGGACTCAAGATGCATAAATTAACTCCAAATAGCTCAATTAATTATCTAGAAGCTCCTACTAGCAAGAATTACTAATATGGTGTGATTTGATGCCAAGTGTTATGAATTAAAGCCTCCTAAGCATTTAACCAAACACCTTGTATGCACTCAATGATGGTCAATCAATCATGCAATGTAAACAAGTCCCAAACCACAAGACATATGAATTAGAAGGTAAATCCAACAACAAAACCTAAAAACCCAAGGATCTAGATCATATCTTCATATATTGGAACTAAAGAAATTTAGCTAGACATAATTGATGGAATTAAACCATAAAAAGTAAATGAAATAATGCTTAAAAGATAGAGAATTTAATAAGGAAGAAGAAGGTGGTCTTCAATTGCAAATCTAACAAGTCTAGCTTCAACAATCTTCAAAATACTAAAAAGGAAAAAAGGGAAATGTTTCTAGGGTTCTACAATATTAAAGTATGCAAAAAGATATGCAAATGGGGTGAATTTAGGGGTTAAATACATCACAAATCGAGTTTGGGTCGAATCGGGGTGAAACGGGACGAACCGGGGCAAGTTTGAACGAGCCGAACTCGTCCCTTAAGTGCACTTCTCGCCGAACCGGCGGTCTGTGGGAAGGGGAGCCGGCGGTCTGGCAAACCGTCGGCCAGACTGCCGTCCATGCTGCCAAATTACGTGGTGAACCAGCGGTTTGACGTTGGTTCCCGGCGGTTTGACAAACCGCCGGCCAACCCGCCGGTTTTCCTTCTCTTGCGCAACTTCACCGTTTTCGCTCGTTCTCTCTCGTCCGAACTCCGATTCTCGATCCGCTTTTTGCTATGGCTTCCTAACGAGCTGCTCTTCTTTATGGAATGATTAGTTTGGCCAAGTAAGTTCTCCATTATTCATGCAAAAAGCATAAAGAGACTCGAGAGAACGAGAAAAACATAAATGAAATCAAACTAGTGAAACCCTAACTATAGAACTTGAAATTCCACATTTTAAACACAAGTTTCACTCTAATAGAGCTCGATTCTTTCTCGTTTCCTATCCTCGATCCTTAGCTACTTGAATGCTCTTTCAAATTCTTACAAAAATGGATTGAAAACCGAGAAAAAACGAGAAAAATATAAAGTATGCTACAAGTTAAGAAACCCTAGCATTTCTAACCTGTAAGCACATGAATCGAGACTTAAACACACGCAAAATACACTCAACATGCACATAAAATACGTGTTAATCATGTTTCAATTTTGGCATGACATTCAATCAAATGGTTTCATCAAAAATTATCAGACCAGTGTGAAGAGAATAATCAGAGGGTAGAAATGAAATGACAAAGGGTCGAAAGAGAGGAACCCTCTTGCCGATACTCATTTGAATTCTGGTCTGTGAATGATTCTACTGAGAGTGAGATTATGTAGAGTGGCTAGTTCCACATTAGCACCTTCTCAGCATGAACCCCTCTGCCGTACTTAGTCAAAGAATGATAAAAATAAATTGTCAAGGTTTGACAAACTTTCGTTTCAGTTCAAATACTTTCCCACTTGATATTTTCTAAAGAAAAAACTTTATTGACTTCATGGGGATCGAAGGTATTAGTACGCAAGGTTTTCCCTTAAATTACTATCCTCATAATTTCGTTAATTCTCCGCACTCACTAATCTCCAATGTAGAAGTTTTTTTTTATCAGGCAAATTTAAGGCTGCGCCAAGGAGGACTCGAACCCGGGACCTTTGGTCCAAGACTTTAACCTCCTACCACTAGGCCAACACACGCACACTCCAATCTAGAAGATTGTTATTCTCTTATTTCTTATGAGGGACTAACTGGCAGTAGGTTATGTCATCATTGCTAACGATGCATAAGTGTGGGTAGCAATACTATCTTGCATGTAATCTCAATTGTAAATTCTCAACTTCTAAATCATTTCCTTTTTCAAGCAGCGTTTCAACGATCGACCATTATGTTTGGAAAGTCTAACGAATTAGGATAATAAATCATCCTGTGTATGGATTATACGTCTTAAAAGAAAAATTCTTCTTTAGATATCTATTTCTCATAAAAGTTGCAGCTTAAGCTGCAACATTGTAACGAATTAACTTTCACTCCAAGTGGCACTACGCGCAAGTTCTCACTACTATGATGTAGTCTGATCGTGAATAAGTATCACCTGTTTTCTTCCTTATTCTACTCTCATAACTTCTAGCACTTGAGCTTATCTCGTTTTTCTTTCTTTTCTTTATTAGATTATTTATTTTATTTTTTCCAAGTATGCAGTGGGACACTTGATCGTTGAAGTGGACTTATTTATTTTGCCACCATGTAATTTACTTGATTATACCATTGAGGTATGTTAAAATTGAAGGCATTAGCAGCCTTTAATCAGTTGCCTTTGGCAATAAGTGATAATAGCTCAACTGGGCTCGCCTCGATCTTCATCGTACTTCTTGTCTTGGCTCTTCTTACTTCTCACAATACTTCTCGTCTTCTTCTTTGCTTGACTGGTAAAGAAAGGAACTTCGTTCCGATCTTAATTTAAGCTTATTTTCTCAAAGTAAGTGTTTAAAGTAACTATGTTCTCAAGAGGAGTTCACTTATTTCTCTAAGTGGTCTAAGAACTAGTTTCCACTAAGTTCTAAAGTTCAACTTTTAGTTAATTGTAAATTTCTCTTTACCTTATTGAGCGTGATGCGTCGGAGTGCCGGGTTTTGTCGAAGAACTCTACATAGTCTAGCAATACAAGTCGAGACTTTATTTTGAAGGAAGACTCTTGGATTAAAGAGCGAACATGTCGCTCTGATACCACTCTGTCACGTCCGCACTTTACTAATATATAGTTACGCTCGGTAATTCGTGACTATGGGTGAATATTATGAAAAGGGGTAAGAAAAGGATATATAGTGGGGATTTTCCTCACTCATTACATCGAACCGTACTTCATAAGATAGACAGACTTATATTTAGAAACTGATCAAGGTACGAACATACTTGTCGATATTCTGGCTTAAATTACAATCAAAACGAATAGAGTACGACAATTTTGAGTGTACGCAGCGAAAGGAAAATAACGAAATACATGTATGGAGACATGTATTACCAAGAGACTTTCGACACTACTACTATGACTACTTCTTCTTCGACAAAACACCGCCTGGCCACTCCGCTTCTCCTTGCTCAACCTGCACATGGAAAATATATACATGGCTGAGTACGAGAGTACTCAGTGGACACGTGCCCAAAACCATTTATTTATTGTCAAGCCATTTAATCAGTGAATCATAGAGTTTTACTGAAAGGCCTATGTTCACAAAAACTGTTGTGATCTTAAAATCATCCGTGCGGACTAGGTTCTGTCGTAATCTACCATATCTGAGTTGGTTGTGTCCGAGGAGATGGACACCTTACTCGGTCACTTGATCGGTCACTACGCTCCATGACACGATCGATGTGTACACTAGCCCAAGTATGATATCTGATCATACAAGGAGCCAAATTCAATTACTAATTTGGTCTTGAGCCATTTAACAGATAGGTATCATACAAAAACTGAAAATATTTTTAGCATGACAATTGTAAAAGAGCTAACATCTAATAAAATATGCTTTTATTTTATAGAAAGCCCACCTTCGTAGCGTAGAAAATGACCGGTCTTGATAGGAACATCAGATCAATCTTCGCCTCGACTCATGCCTATTTTAAAAACGATACTATAAGAATTCTAGAATTCTAAAGGATTCACTAATTTAAGGAGAATATAAATGTACTCATCCTAATTATTCTTCTTGTATTAATAATCTGTTAATGGTTAACACATTTTTGTTTGAATTTCTTAAACTCTTATGGCTATTGAATTAACCATTTTTATTAACAAATAAATCCAATTATTTATTTAACTGGATTCAAACTTATAGATTAATATATTTGGAGTTAGAATAAGTTCAAAAACTTGATTTGGGTAACTGTTTGATAAAGTATTAATCTTAATTAAAAAGTTCAAAGTTAATTAAAACAAGTCTTTTAAATTAACTCTGCTGGGCTCCCAATAAATAACTAAAGGGTGATTTTATTCATAGCCCCCAATTTTCTCCTTGTAGCCCCTTCATTTTACAAAATAAAAAAATATTTATGAATGTACCGATATATCCCTGTAACCCCCAAATTAATATAGCCTCAATTTATGGATCCCAACTTAACCATTTTCCACGGCAAGAAATTGCACTTCCAACGACATAGATATTCCTCCGACCAAGTCTGCAAGGAATTACCATGAACATAACACAGTATTTTAATTTTGAAAATACACTATATGTATCTTTTTTAATTGATTGAATTTGAGAATTTCGATTTAATTAGTAATTTAAATATGATGAGCATATTATTTCGAATTGAGAACGAAGAAATCAACTAAACTCAATCCTGAGAAAGGGAAAGCATGTGGACAATATCACCAATGGCAGTGTCTAATGCACTATGTAAGGCCACAATTTTCAAACTCTCCTATGAATATGAACAATATTCACAATCGCACATTCCTTCCTTCAACTGCATTTCATTCTTGTTATTTGTTACTTGAAATTTTCATCGCACCAACTGATGTAGGAAGGATTTGCCCTATTTACGTTCGGATAAATCGGTACATTCATAAATATTTTTTTATTTTTTAAAAATGAAAGGGCTACAAGGAGAAAATTGGGGGCTATGAATAAAAACTCGGCCCAAATCCGGTCCAGCCCAAATGATCTCTCAGCCCAGAACCCGGAAGCCTGACCCGGAAACCCGGCCCGGTCCCCCTTTTCTTCAGCCGACATCTCCCTTCCTCATTTCAATTTTTGTTTTGATCTCTCTCTCTTAACCCTAATCGTTCATCCTTATCTCTCGATCTTCCCTCTGCAGATTCACTTCCGGCGTCGTCCTCTTGCCGGCGACGCGGCTCCGGCGCCGGTATCTCTTCTCCTCCTTTCTTTCTCTTCTTCGTCTGTCCTTTCTTTCTTCCGCTCTTCTTCTCTTCCTCACGTCGCCGCCGCCATGGTTCCCGCGGGTTCACGGCTCCGCCTCTGAGTAACCGTCTCCGTCACATTTGCCTTCGCCATAGTGAGTTGAAGGCCGCTGCTGTAGCCTGATTGCTGTGAGCTCGAACGCTGCTAGAGGTCCACCGTCGTCGCAGCTATGCCGTGTTCCGCCAGAGCTCTGCCAGAGCAAAGGAAGGTTACTGCTGGAGGTTCGCCGCTGCCGCGGCTGGAGACTCGCCGCCGTTGCAGCGTTGTCGACCTCGCCCTTCTCCGATGGTAACGATGTCGACGAATTCCCTCCCTTCTCCTTCTATTTCGTTTATTAATATCATCTTTATACGTGTTGTTTTTATTTATTTAGTTCTGATTTCTTCTCTTCTGTGCAGGTCTCTAGTACGGCTTCTGCAGCAGTTCCATCGGAGGTTGTTGTTGCCGCCGTGGATGGTCTGGTGCCGACGAGGGTCCTTCTCGATTCGCCGTTGTCTGCTGTTCCTTAGCCACCACCGTCGTTGCTGCGGCTCCCTAACAGACCGCGGACTGCTGCGGTTCTGAAATCGACGAGGGGTTCCTCCCTCGTACAGTAATTCTTCCTCGTCTTATCTCTCTTTTTTTCTCTCTTTTTTTCCATCTCTGATTCTTCTATTATTATAGTGATATATTTTAGATACTTGTTCTAGTTCTGAATTAAGTGCTGATTTCTTATACTAATAAATTGCCCCCTTTAACTGATATAGAAGAGTAAGGTTCCTTAATGCTTAAACTGGAATTACTCCCCTCTTTCCTTTAATGACTGAAGTTTTAATCCATGAACTTGTTTTGCTTGAAAGGAAGTTATATATCTATGTTCGATTATCAGAAACTGATTGAATAGGGTGTATGCTTCTGGTTGTGGAAATGCTATAACATGAAGCATGTTCAAGGATTAAGAGTTTGGTATGATTTTAGAAGTTTAGTTGCTGCAAAAGAGTCATGTGTTGAGCTAAATTTTCTGTTTGATGAGCATTATGGTGAATTTATGTTTTGATTAATCAAGTCTCGTGAATTTGAGTTTCTAAGCATGCTTGGTTCTATATTAACGGTGTGTTTGGTAAAGAAGATGAACCAAGATGAGAGAGATCATCTTGGTTCATCTCACTGTTTGGTAACCAACTAAAATAAACTGGAGGGCCCGAGATGAATACAAGGCCTGTTGATATTTCACTGTTTCGCCTTGTTTAGTCATCTCACGTTTTTGGTCGGATGAGGTGAACTCATTAAAACAGTAACACAATACTTTCTCTCTCTTACCATTTTACCCTTATATATTTTTACGATTTCAAATAATAATAATAATAATAATAATAATAAATATATAATAAATAATAAATATTAATAATAATAAATAATAACAATAATAGTAATAATAATAATAATAATAAATCAATAATAATAAAATAATGTAATAAATAATAATAATAATAGTAATAGTAATAGTAATAGTAATAATTATAATAATAGTAAGAATAATAAAATAATAATATATAATAAAATAATCATAATAATAAATAATAAATATTATATTAATAAAATAATAATATAATAATAATAGTAATCGTAATAGTAACAATTAAAAATAGTAATAATAATAATAAATAATAATAATAATTAATAATAATAATAATAGTAATAATTATAATAAAACAAGATA
Organism: Mentha longifolia; assembly: GCA_001642375.2. Classification (NCBI taxonomy): domain Eukaryota; kingdom Viridiplantae; phylum Streptophyta; class Magnoliopsida; order Lamiales; family Lamiaceae; genus Mentha; species Mentha longifolia. The sequence goes on along the minus strand of CM038120.1, from coordinate 10,339,521 downwards.
ATAATAATAATAAATATAATATAATAATATAATAATAACAAATAATAGTAATAATTATAATAATAAAAGAATAATAAAAATAATAACTCAACAATATAATAATAATAATAATAATAATAATAATAATAATACAGAGTAATAAATAATAATAATAAATAATAAAGGGTACTATTTAATCTCAACGATAAAAAGTGAAATCAGTAGGGGTATTTAATAAGGGTAAAATAGTCAATTTAAATTTTAATCAAGAGTTTTGCAATTTGTACCAAACACAATATGATATCATACGGGTCTGAATTTTTTGCTACCAAATGGTGATGAATGATTCATCTTGACACTATTCATATGAGTTATCTTGAGATGAATCATCACTCTTCATCTTGAGATGATTACCAAACGCAGCCAAGCTATAAGGAAGGATGAGTGCTCTTACCGGTTGGAACTTAGGTGTTGGAGTAGTTGGATAGGTTTTAGAAAATGAGACTTGAGAGCTCTTCTAGTATTCCTTCTTCTTGCTCCTGTCGCCTATCTCCTTCCCTCTGATTTTCTACTCCTTCCTCGTTTACTTTTGTGCTTCTAGAGAGTGTTTGAGTGAGATTGAAAAATGGTGAGGGAAATGGGAGAGGGATGGTATTTATAGTTGCATTTGAAGGTGGTGATAACTCGTTTGATGGGAGTGGTTGAGAAGCCATGCATAGGTACATTCTTACATTGGTTTTGCATGCAAGAGTTCAGATTTTTGAAAGAGTTGATGAATAAGGGGCTGTATGAATTGTCTCATAGTACTAAATCTCTCATCCTTTTATTTTAACTCTTGCAGGGATATGCTAACTTTTCTTTCCTTATTTCTAGTTTGGAATTGACTGATCGATCTTACCTCTTTTGCAGGTGTTTAGTCTTATAATTAATGATGAAATTGTTCCTTATTTTAAGGTTGTGAAGTTGTTTCAGCTCCTGCATCACTGCTGCAGTCTTTTCCCTCCTAATAGTTACATGTACTAGTGTTGTTTACTAGTTTTGTTTTGTGCATAAGTTTTTCTCTTTCTTTCTTGAAGATTGGGCTATTAGGAGAAGTACTAGGTTGCTTTAGTTGTTGATGTAAATACTTTTCCTTTGTTGGAGTTGAACTATCGAAGAAGAGGTACTAGTTTTCTCATGTTGCATTGCATGTGTTGTTAAAGTATAAGTACAGATTTGGGAAGTTGTGACTTGCTTTAGTTAATGCTTTTGTTTTCTTTTGGTTGTATGAAGAAGTTTTAGCTTTTTCGGATTGTTGTCTTGCTATTATTCTTGTACTTGTTGTTTCATTATTAAATATTGTTATTATTTATTCATTTTCGTTTTTAATAAATTATAGAAATCTGAAAATACCTTCAGGTTAATGAGCCTACTAATGGGCTGAAACCAAGCCTTTCGGGCCTGGCTAATTTTATTGGGCCAGGCCAATAATAAATCCATAATTGTAATTAATCCTATCACTCTAATTCGATTAATCATAAGTAACGAGTAGTAGCGAATATCATAAATATTTAAGTAGAGACTGATTCGATTATCAAAGAATAGAATCGGACTTGATCGATTATTCAATCGATTCAAATAATCAAAAGAGGCCCTATAAATCAAACTGCTTTTTGATTTATCTAAGATGATATCTTATTTCTTTTAATCAACTAATTCGAGAATTCTTTCTCCAATTATATAATATGATCGGAAATAGAATTTAACTACTAAAGTTAACTATATTTCCCAATTCCTCGACTCAATAAATAATAGCATATGTAGAAAAAGGCGGGATATTACACCTATGATGAATAATTTTCTCTTTCTTCAAAGGAAAATATTATCCCACCAACATGGAGTAAAAATATTTTCCTTCAATTGGAATGAAAAAGAGGGGAAGAAATAGTAGAAGGTGAGACAATGTGGGAAATAAGGAAAAATTTAAAAGGTGATTGTTATCTATTCACTATTTTTCCCATGATAATTTTTCATCAAAGAGAACACACCCTAAGAAAAAGAAGCAGCTGTATTCGAGACATTCAAAATAAAAAACGTCCGTGTATTCTATAAAGTTAGTATATTGTATATTCAGGGCAGCTAATTAACATATTTCTTTTAACCAAATCATCCCAATGTTTCATCAAGTTCATTTTTTTTTACTTAAACATATTTGCAATGAAAAAGAAATTAACGGCATATTAATAAAAATTGCAATTTCAAAGTACCATCTCTCTCTCTCTCTAACGGGGGGAAGATAGTGTTGCGGGATAGAATTCAATACAACCATTTTACTAATGTAGGACCCAATATTTTTACTTTTTAGTGTGTTTTTAGAGAACACTATTTTAGTGTTATGTTGACATTTGACAATGACATATTCACTTGGATCATCTCTATCAACTATACTATACCAATCATGTATCATAATGATTTTTTTATTAATTTTTTTTTCAATTTTTTGAAATTATAATTCAATCTAACTTTATATTTATTTACTAGGGTTCGCTCATCTAATTAAGGTTTATTACTTATTTTTTAATATTTAATTTCAATTTAATTAGTTAAAAAATAAAGAAAAATGCTAAAAAATAATTTTATACCCTAATTGAATTAGTGAAGCATTGTTAATTAGTAGTATATTATTAGATTACATCGAAATTGAAAAAAAAATTAAATAAAAAACAAACTATCAATTTTGATATACAATTGGTACACTATAGTTGGTACAGAGGATCTCATCCGTGACATAATAGTCTCATAATCCAATTTTGGTTTAATAACCATGTCTCAAATATTAGAATCTATTAGTTTTATTTATTTTTATTTAATAATTTTAATATACAGTAATTTAGTTTAATTTTATAATAATTTTCTAGGATTCACTAATTCAATTAGAGTTATTATTACTTTTTAGAATTTAATTTCACTTTTATTGGTTATATTAGGGTCGATAAATCCAAATTCAAGGTATGTAATTATTTTTTAAAACATTATTTTTTATTTATATATATCTATTATGATTTTTTATATTAGTATTTTCTATTATTATAAAACTATGTAAAATAACTTAGTTTTATATTACTTTAATGTTTTGCCTGCGACGTAATTTAATTGATATATATTCTATTTTAATAAATCAAGCAAATAAATCATATACCACGTAAAAGCGATTCTGACCCCTTTTATATAATATATACGTACGTATGCATATAAAATTATCCCTAGAGAAGAAGTAAAAGCACAGCACTCAGTACCCAAACTTTCTACTTAAACTAACTAGCTAGTTAATTCCCCATGAATTCTGGAATTGCATACGTTCTGTCTTCTTCAGAAATCAGAGTTGAGCTGCAGCCTGCATGGGTTAGAAACAAGCCAGAAAAAGGGCCGGGGCACGTGATCGTGCATGGGAGATTAAAACATTGTTAAATGGTAATTTATATATATGGTAAATATTTATTTATACATTGGAATCAGAAATATATTACATAATATATTACATAATAATGTAAAGGTGCCAGATCTTTTTATTTCATGTAGAATGATTGTTTTTATTATAATCTAAGAAGGGCTTGGTGAAGGAGCTAGAATTGGCGACGGAAACGGCGTTGGCGTCGAAAATGGGGTTGGCGTCAGTATTGGGATTGGCGGCAGGGTTGGCGCAAGAGGTGGCGGCAGGGTTGGGAGCGGGGTCGGCGCAAGTGGTGGCAGTGGCGGAGGAGGGGATGGGGGTGCGGGCAGTGGCGGAGGTGGTGGTTGCGAAGGCAAAGGAGGGGGAAAGAGTAGTGGCGGCGGTGGTGGAGGTGGGCATGCAAAAGGAAGAAATATAAAAATTTGAGGATATCGGAAACATCTAAATGGAAATGGAAATGAAAAAAAAGTAGCATTGGTAGTGGTAGCAAGGAATGCGAAGAAGATTAGAGATAGAATATTCCATATTTTGTGCTCCATGGTTATTTGATACTACCTCCATCCAATTATATTAGAGCTTATTTCTTTTTTGGTCCGTCCATTATATTAGAGTTCTTTCTTAAAATGGTAAAAAATATTTGGCTATAATTAACTCTCTCTCCTTAGAATTAATTATAGCCACATATCCTTCCATTCATTGGTTTCTGTGCAAGTCAAACTAACTCTAATATAATGGGATGGAGGTAGTACTAATTAATTCTCTGTAAAAAAAGAGTTTGCCATGCTCGATTTATATAGGCATCATCATCCAATTAATGCCCTAGTTCACGCAACAATGGTTGAAATAAGATGCCGTATATAGCAATTGCTCATTAATCAAAGTTAGGCCGAATTATAATTAGTCAAATTAACTTTTTTACATTATATCAATTCTCAACGTTCTGTATTGTGACAACTACGTATTTAGGTATGCTTTAATTGCATTGACATTAAAGATGTACTTTTTTTTTTTTAAGAGTATTGAGAGAAAGGGGAGTAGTCGTATTGATCCCGAAACGTAGTTAATTATACCAATGCCACATTTACTAATTAAATTAATAAGTGGAATATTTTTTATCAATGAATTACTAATTATCTTTCCGAAATTTCAAATATAAGACTTCTGTAGAAAATAAACACGCATAGAGCTAAAAAAAACCTTACTCTATATTGTCATCTCATCAGATTTTAAAATAAAGTTGCTCACCTCCAGTCTTGACCAGTCTTGATTAACAGATAAAAGTAGAATCAACGTTCACATCCAGACACGCTTATATATATAAAGAGAGAGATAGAGAGAGAAATGATATGCTAATCGCTCAATTGTGGGCATTTTCGTGGGCATCTTCATCGTTTTATCATTTTGGCATTACTTTTTTTAATTTTTATTCTTGTTTTATATTCTAATATTTTAAAAATTAATATAGAAACCATAAAATCCTCTAAAATCTTATATTCTTGATTGATTTACCAAAGTGTTAAGGATTAACATATTGATTGAAACCCTCTAAAATCTTATCACTATAATGGGATAATCCGTTTATTCACTTTGGTGTGCAAGTATATCTCATTAATCAATTGGGCCCAAACGTCTTTGAAAGCTAATTTAGATGCTTGAGAATTGATTAAATTTTCAGTAATTAAAGCCCCGGATAAATTTAGTCTATTTAAATTAAATATTGTATACTTTAGAATATTATTATAATTTTTGAAATGTTTGGAAGATAATGCAAAAATATTGTACACGTTAAAGTATTATTGGAATTTTTGAAACTTTGGGACATTATCTATATAATAATAACAACTGCGGACTGTCATTTTTAGTAAGTTCTTTATTTTATAAATAGTAATTTTTGTAAATTAATTTTTTAAATATTATTTAAATGTACATTAATATCATGTATAAAAGTCAACCAATTAATTAAAGCTTTTGTATACATATACGTATACTTATAAAGAGATTTATGGCAATACTCCATACAATAACGTAATTAGTAAGTATATACATTAAACTTGGTATAGCTGCATGTATTGTAAAAAATACAGGGGCATATTAGTCATTTCACATTTTATGTAAAAAAAAATTTATATATAAATAATTAAAGCCGAAAATATAACATTGGAAATATGCAGACCAGTTGGCAACGAGATTAGCTAAAAATCTCTAGCTCTATGAGGTCAAGGGTTTGATTCCCCTTGACCTTTGACCTCAGTCATTTATTTCTATTTTTTGTTTTTTGTTTTCGTTTTTTTTTACTTTTCAATGCATATTTATTTCTTTCCTTTTATGTTTGAATAATTACATTTTTTCATTTTTTTTTCCTCTACATTTATTTAGATTCCTTGTTTTATTATTTACTCTTTAGTCTTTAATGCGCATATCTATTTCTTTTCTTTATGTTTTAATAATTACATTTCTTTCATTTTTTTTTCACCACATTTATTTAGATTTCTTGTTTTCCTTTCATCTACTCCTTATGGACAAAGTGTTATTTTTTTTTTCCTTTAAATTTTTATTAATACATTTCTTTCAAAAAAAAAGAAAAAAAGAAGAAGAAAGAAGTCTTCTTCCTCTCATCTACTCTCTATGCACATTTATTTTCTTTCATCTAATCATTTGTCAATAATCACACATTTTTCTATTTTTTGTTTTTTTTTTCTTTTTTCTTTTTACTTTTCAATGCATATTTATTTCCTTTTATGTTTGAATAATTACATTTTTTTCATTTTTTTTCCTCTATATTTAATTAGATTTCTTGTTTTATTATTTACTCTTTAGTCTTTAATGCACATCTATTTCTTTCCTTTATGTTTTAATAACTACATTTCTTTCATTTTTTTTTTCTCTACATTTATTTAGATTTCTTGTTTTCCTTTCATCTACTCCTTATGGACAAAGCGTTATTTTTTTTCCCTTTAAATTTTTATTAACACATTTCTTTCAAAAAAAAAAACAAAAAAAAATCTTCCTCTCAAATACTCTCTATGCACATTTATTTTCTTTCATCTAATCATTTTTTAATAATCACATATTTTCTATTTTTTGTTTTGTTTTTTCTTTTCTTTTTTTACTTTTCAATGCATATCTATTCCTTTCCATTTATGTTTGAATAATTACATTTTTTTCATTTTTTTTTCTCTATATTTATTTAGATTTCTTGTTTTATTATTTACTCTTTAGTCTTTAATGCACATCTATTTCTTTCCTTTATGTTTTAATAATTACATTTCTTTCATTTTTTTTTCTTTACATTTATTTAGATTTCTTGTTTTCCTTTCATCTACTCCTTATGGACAAAGCGTTATTTTTTTTTTCTTTTAAATTTTTATTAATACATTTCTTTCAAAAAAAAAAAAATCTTCCTCTCATCTACTCTCTATGCACATATATTTTCTTTCATCTAATCATTTTTCAATAATCACATATTTTTCTAGTATTCTATTCAAAAGATAGCATACTTTTTTACTTTCATTTTTATTATTTAAAAGGATAGTTTCCTTACATTTTTACTAATTTAAAAGGATTTTTTTTCTCTATTTAATTTTTAAATAATTATTAAAAGTCCCCGTATCAAGAAGAGGGTAAATCTGATCACTAATGCATATCATCTTTATATTTATATTTTATTTATATTTTTTTTATAATCAATTTTTACTATATACGATTTTACTTTATGTTATTATAAGTTGGACCCCCCTGAACCATATTCCTGGCTTAGCCACTGTGTATAATATGTAGTAATGTTATGGAAAAATATCGCCTCTCCCCCAACAGCGAATCACGCCACGACATGGGGCAATCCTCTCAATATATCAAGATCACAGTTGCATGTTCGAACCCCACTAAAGGCATTATAGCCTTACATCTAGAACCGAAAACCCACTTTTGGGCAAATCTCTCTTCATCGGTTCTGGTAAGTAGATCATATCTCATATCTTCTGACTTGTCAACCAGAAGGTCATAACTCTCATCTGGCCAAGATTCATATCACGGGCAGATGTATAAAGACCTGTTTCTTAGCAGATCTCTCGCCTCGAGGACCAGATCCCACGTATGATCTGGTCTCGTCATCATCATATATGGCATGTAGCCTGAGCAACTGCAGTTAGCCCTCGGGACCATCTCACATGGCATTCCGCCATTGGTCGACATCTTCACTTTTACTGTAGCAAAAAGATATTACTGTAGTCCTATGACAATCGTGTCCCCCCAGTAAAAGATGATTTTACCCCATAAATAATAGCAGAATGACGGTAATACCCTCTTCTACCTCATGAGTATAAATAGCTCATTTTCTTCATATACAAGGTAAGTAATATTTTACTCCACACAAGAGCTCTAGCCATTCACAATAAAATCACCTTGGAGCTCTCTCCCACACACTCCACTCACCGCAACTCTTCCTTCCTTAGAGGTTTTTGTTGGGATATTTGTATAAAGGGGGAAGCGGATTCTGTGTTGTTAATAAAATCATTATTTGTTTTGATTAGATTCCAAAACCCTTATTCAAGTTTCCCTTATTTGTTTATTTCCCTTATTATTTTTGATGAACTCAAACATTGCCTTACACATCTAGAAGAGCTCGTTTGTTAGGGAACCACAACTTGTAAGTGTAAGTGCAATTTCAACCCAAGTTTGTTAAGTCGAGCGAAACAGAAGTAAAAATGAGATTCTCAACTTCTCAAGTCTGCTAGAAGTGAAAAGTCTCAAGCGGCCACTATTCACGAAGTGGAAAGCGAATGTACCAAAAGCAACTTGAAGAAGAACACAAGTGCTAAGCAAAACTCCGAGAAAGCGACATCAGCACAAGCGGACAGTCAACAGAAGCTGAAACTGATGAAGCACTCATGAGAAAGCACCAATTCAGGGGGCGAAGTGACAAAAGTTGTTGAACTTCAAAATTTGAAATTCTACAACAATAGTACACTTCTTAAATGCGGCGCAGGAAGTCAGAGGATGCGTGTAAGACAGTTATAAGTCAACGGATATCGCCAGAACAATGCACAATTGATGTCTCCGCTATAATCCAAGACGGAAATCTGCAGATATCAAAGCTTTCCTCTTTTGGGAAGAAGAGAAGCTGGAAAAACACTGTTCACCTGCAAAAGGTTGCAATGCCGCTCGATTGAAGGGAAGTGGAGAGCACGTGCCTTCTATCTCTCTAACGGATAGCTGATTGTGTCTCATTATAAATAGGGATGCATATTCAACGTGAAGACTTATGAAACTATTCTCTCGCGCATAAGATTGCTGCAAGAACTTCAGAGATCTCATTCATACATAACTCAAGTTCTTAAGTTCTAGAGCATAGTTGAGTCCTTAGAAACTTTCTTAAGTTTCTAAGTCCACAGACCCTATATCCCTTCATCCCTAGATTTTATAGGAGGAGAATCCTTAAACCTTTTATGTGATCTTCACTGTAAAAGGATTCTTTCTTAAGTTAGAACTCTCATAAACTAAACCCTCAACTAAAACTCATTTGTATTGTAAGTTTATGTTTTGTTTGTTAAGCTTATGTCTGCATACATAAGTGGAAGGTTGTATTTAGGTATTTGTTGTTAGGTCTCTAGAGAACCCGTTTGGAATCTTCAGGTTTCAAGTTTAAGTTGAACTTGAAGCGCTTCACTGAGAAGGATAAAACTAGAATGTTTGTTCGTGTTCGTGTTTGTTCGTTCGATTTTCCAAGTAAAAGAATTTTGGGTTGCTGAGTGAAGGCAACAAGTGGATGTAGGAGCGTAACCTCCGAACCACTATAAATTGCTTGTGTCTATAGTACTTTATTTACTGCTTTCATAGATAAGTATCTTACTACTTTCATCTTCATACATTTACAAGCTTTGATTATTGCATAAGACACACACTCACTTAAAGCAACAAACATAAATTTTCCCTAAAGCAAGATTTTCTAAAAGCGAGTATAATCACTCACCAAATTCCGTAAGCATTTTCTCTGAAAGAGGTTCGCTTCTGAAAAGTTCTCACTTCTTCAAAAGCGAAACGCTTCTACTTTCATAACTCACTATCTTTAAGAAAAATTAAGAGAAGTCAAAACTTCTCTTATGAGTGTATTCACCCTCCCTCTACACGCTTACACTCGCTTCTGGGACCAACAAGTGGTATCAGAGCAGGGGTTCACAACCTCAGTCTCTTTGATACTGGTAACGTATTAAAGCGTTACAGTTAGGTTACCGAACCGATCTATTTTTAGAAAAATCTTGCATTAAAACTTACACAAAGCATACCTGCATACTACTGATATTCTTCCAAGTATGTCGTTTGCGCAGTTACCACAGTTCTCCATTGAAGGATACAACACATGGAGTTTTCGAGTCCAATCACATCTCGCTTCTCTACACGATTGCATACGAGAAGTAATCGAGAACGGACCAATCATTATCACGAAGATTGTAGTTGGAAATCGAGGAGTAGATCAAAGGGATGCAAATGGAAATGTACAAGCTCAAATCGATGGCATTCCAGATTGAACTATACAAAAGCCACGAACTGAATTCACTCCCTATGATTTCAAGGTTGATAATCTTGATCATCTTGCGCGGAATGTAATTCAATCAACCGTTTCTGATGCTCATCTTGCAAACATCATGAAGTGCAAGACAACAAAAGAAATGTGGGATACACTTGCTCTTCTCTCACAAGGAACAGAGAAGATCAAAGAAAACAAACTCTCAGTGCTGATGAGAGAGTTTGAAGCACTATCGATGAAGAGCAATGAAACCATGGAGATGTTCGAGACTCGAGTCTTGAACATGGTTTTCTCGCTTACTACCCTAGGAAAGGATCTCACTCACAGAGAGGTCAACTCAAAGGTAGTACGAGCGCTTACTGGAAAATGGCAAACAATCAAAGAAAATTGTTTATTCATGAAAGATCTAGGAACTGTCTCTCCCGAAGCGCTATTTTTAGACTTCAAACCAATGGAGTTCGATCTTACTTGATCACTCTATTTTTTAGGGTAAAGAGATGCAATGATAATTGATTGAGTATAATCGAGTCAAATCCACAAGGAATGTTTTGGCGTGAGAATTTCAAGTAGTAACCTAGCTATCTAATCACTATTCAAGCTACCAACAAATATGTTTTGGTGTTTTTGATTAACTGATACGACCAAGGAATATGCGGAAGCAAGGACTCGAACACATGTCAACAAACAAGGTTGATTCAATCCAAGAAACAGAACAAAACACAACACAAGATAATGATAAAACAACAACAAAAAAACCCTAAAAATCCGAGACTAAAACCCGGTTAGAAACTATAGCAAATGAACTCCGATTAAGCTCAAATTTTAGCAAAAATTATAAACTGAAGTCAGAAACAACATATTCAAAATTCAGCCAATTCGCACGAGGGGATTGACATTTGGCTCAGGACGGACTTTTGGATCGATTTAGGTTAAAATTCAGGACGGCGGTTTTACGAACGGAAATCTGGACTGGGCGCGGGTTTAGGATGAAATATGGGCTGGTTTGGTGTTATTCGAAGACGGTGATGGTGACGATGAAGATGGGGGCGTGGGGATGGAATAGAAAAACATAAAACAGGTTGAAGAACTCATTCAAAACGAACCCCAGATTTACTTGAATCCGAAATGCATCTATGAAGCGATCTTCGTGGCTTGTCTAACCCGGATACGACTGGATATCATGAACGAGACAGTTGATTTCAATTTCTAAAGATGCCAACTCAAGAACTCTACCAAGAACACAAGAGAAATCGTGAACCAAAGCACGAGTAGAGACAAATCGATCAATAAGATTTCTGATTCAAAGTTGTCTGCCAAAATAGTGTTTTTCCAAGACCTAAATACTACAAGGGTTCGAAAATTATGATAGGCCAAGCTATCTTATTGGGCTTAAAACACAATTTCAAGAATAGAGGATCTCAAATCTCTTTACATGGACAGAAAATTGTATAATTATATAGATAGTACAATTATTAGTTGCAATAGAGAATTAGATATTTTCAACTTTAATTTTTCAGGAGTCTGGATTTCAAGGTTCGAGCAAAAAATGATGACAATAACTTCATCGAGGACAATTAATCGAGGCACAAAGCTCAATCTCAGAAAAAGATTTCAGCAAATTATTTGGAGCACTCCAAGTGTTTCTTTTATTTTCAGCAGCACATTACAAAAATAACTACAGAAATAATAACTTATATTCAACAGTTTATACAAAAAATACAGCATAAAAGGAACTATCCATTTTATTCTCTTTTATTTATTTCTTTTTAATAATATGAAAAATAGGGTAAATTTATATGAATAAACTCATTAAATTAAGATGCGAAATAAGTACATATTATAAATAGATAAAATTATAATCATAATAGAAAAATTGGATAACGATGATAGAGCCTCATCAAAAACTTCTCAAATGAGTAGGAAAATTAGTACTCATCCGGCATAATATTGTTTTTTAGAATGCTTATTTGCAATTGGGATCCTCTACACCCATTTTGGTGTTCCAATTGTGTACCAAATTTTAATTTCTACTAGTTTTATATATTTTTATTCAATAATTTTAATTAATATTCATTTAGTTTAATTTTATAATTATTTTCTAGGGTTCACTCATCCAAATTAGGGTTTATAATTATTTTTTAGCATTTAATTTTAATTTTATTAGCTAAAATAGGTTGATAAATCTAAAATTAGGGTATATTATTTTTAATAATTCCATTTTTTAGTTATAAATGTTTAGTATGATTTATTATATTATAACAATTTTTTATTTTTATATAAATTATTATAAAAATAATAAATTTTAATATTTTACTAATAAAATAAATATAATTAATAAAAATTGAATTTTGGGACATCATTAAAACACAATTTCGAGAATAGAGGATCTCAAATCTCTTTATTTTGACAGAAAATAGTATAATTATATAGATAGTTCAATGAATAGTTACAATAGAGAATTAGATATTTTCAACTTTAATTTTTCAGGAGTCTGGATTTCAAGGTTCGAGCAAAAAATGATGACAATAACTTCATCGAGGACAATTAATCGAGGCACAAAGCTCAATCTCAGAAAAAGAGTTCAGCAAATTATTTGGAGCACTCCAAGTGTTTCTTTTATTTTCAGCAGCACATTACAAAAATAACTACAAAAATAATAACTTATATTCAATAGTTTATACAAAAAATACAACATAAAAGGAACATTCCATTTTATTCTCTTTTATTTATTTCTTTTTAATAATATGAAAAATAGGGTAAATTTATATGAATAAACTCACTAAATTAAGATGCGAACTAAGTACTGTTGGTCGCGAAAGTGACTAACACACGTAGGGGGGGGTGTGAATATGTGTGTTGAGAAGTGTTTAACTTCTCTTTCGTTTTTCAGCCTTTTATCAAGTAGACACTTCGAATGCTTAGTGAAGCTTTCGAAGTTTCTCGCTCGTGTGAGTATTGTGCGGAATGTGGTGAGATTTAAGTTTTTCTTGCAATTAAGACCAGTTTGTTATTTAAAGCGTGTGTGCGTGTGTGCAAATAGTTAAAGCGATAAATAACTTAAAGTAAGGAGACAAACAAATTATAGTGGTTCGGAGCACTTCTCCTACATCCACTCTATCCTCGACGAGATGAATACCTTCACTCGGTACTCCTTGTTTTATACTTCCAAGGGGAAGTGATTCAAGGCTAGTAACAAACTTGTACTTGAATCTTCTGAGATTTCACGGGCTCTCGAGAAGCCTTACAACAACAAACTTTGCTATAAAAACTTTCGAACCTTACAACTCAATCTATGAATATTAGACTTGGGTTTTGGGGTCTTTAGGTTTAAGTAAACGAGAATCCTTTACAATGAAGATCATGAGTAAAGGGATAAGGATTCTCAAAGCTAGGTTATGGATATATGAGATTGAATTTAGAAAGAAAGTAGTTGCAATACTCAAGAAATGGATTTCTTGAGGACACACTAATGTGAAGCGCTTTGAAAGAACTAAGGTATGTAGCGAATGATTTGCTTGAGTTCTCTTGAAAAGTATGCTTAAATTATTTGTACGTGCGTTATTTAGTGTGTGTGCAATGTTTCACCTAAAATTAGTGCTAGCAAATAAACTAGGTCTATCGTAGACTAATTAAGTAAAACCCGAATATCAATCTCTCGAGGAAAACTTAACAGGGTATTTAATCTTGTGATTACACACGCGCTAAACACTCTAAGAAAGTAAGTAAAGAATTTAGGGTTTAAAGAATTTATATCCTAGGCAAAGAATTTAAAGAAAACAAATAAATTAAATTAGGCTTAGAAATAATTAAAAGCAAGTAAAAAGCAACCCCGTCTGTCACCCGGGATAGAGAATTAAACTAAGAAGAAAGCAATAAATTATCTAGGCATGAATTGAAAGGAAAGCAATAAAAAAACAATTAAATCTAATCTTATTAAATTAATCTAAACTAAAGAAAACAATTAATCAAAGTAAATAAAGAAAGCAAGTAAAATTAATTTAAGAGCACAAATTAAACTTTCGAATTGAATACGAAAGAAAGAATGAAGAACTTAAATGAATCTTGAATTAAAACTTGAATCTAAAACTATAATCTTGAAAGCAATATCTAAGAACTAATCTAGAGTTTTGGAAAGCAAAAAAAAATGTGAGCAAAGGTATTTTTGTTCTAAGAAGATTACATATATACAGGATTTAGAAAAACCTAGTCCAAGAAGGAAACAAAACACTATTCTCGCTAGGGTGAGCGGCCGCTCACTGCTTCCTACGGTCCACTGCGTGCGACTTCTTGTTTTGGCCGTATCTCCCTCGTTCGAACTCGAAATCGACCGCCGTTTTTTCCTACGCGCTCCTATCGAACCCCTCTTCAATCTTATGCTTTTATATCATCCAAATTTGATCTTCATATTTCACTCATTTCTTCAATCTTTTGCTCTTTTCTTCCTTTCTTCTTCTTCATTGCATTCCATTATTTCCTCTCCTCCACTTTCCCAATATGCTCAAGGTAGTGGTGGGTGTGAGGATCCTTCGCCCGATCTCGATTGTCGAGGAAGAATGCCGGTTAGCTCCTTTTTCCGAAAATCCTTGCTTTACCTACAAAACAAAAGAAATTAATACTAAACTAACAAAAATCAAAAAGAAAAAAATACGAAACCGTGGGTTGCCTCCTACGAAGCGCTTGTAACGTCATTAGCTCGACGCATTAATTATTTTTTTCTCAACCAAATCCCGTTGCAGCTAGCAATGGGGTGAATCCTATGGTCTCTTGAGTGGCTTTTGTGAAATGGAAAAAATCATCGACCATCCACGATCCATTGTTGAGCTGACCCTCCACCTTGACTTGAGAATTTAGAACGGGATCATCTTCAACACTCGCCTCCCCCACACTTATTCGAGGCCTCCTCCTTTACTTGAATCTCCTCATGCATTGTAAACACATCAACAATGTGTTCCTCTTGTTTGAAAACCTCCATACAGGCATCATCCACCTCCTCTCATTCATTCAAGTTGCGTAAGAATTCATCAATAATGTCCTCATCTTCATTAACACAACTAAAGAACTCTTCTTCAAGAAACTCCTCATCTAGAATTTTAGCTTGTAAGGCCTGCACAACACTTCCTTTATCCAAATCATTAGAAGTATGAACATAAGAACATTTAGGATTAAAAGAAGTAGAAGTAGGAGATGTCCCTTCAAAAACCGAGAATGTGACTAATCCTTCCTTGCCGGCCATGCTCAACGTTCCAGACGCAACATCTATGCGAGTTTGCGTAGTGGCCATGAACGGTCATCCCAACAAGAGAAGGTGACCTTTCATACTCCTAGCTCCTCGTCCCTCATTAAGCACTACAAAATTAGCTAGAACTCGAATGCCTTGAACAATGATTGCAACATCTTCGGCAATGCCCAATGGACGACTCAAAGTGCCGTCTGCTAACTCTATACGAAAGTTAGTCGCCTTTAGCTTCTTGGATGTCATCTTTTCAAAAATCAAATGTGGCATCAAGTTCACTGCCGCTCCTAAATCCAGCATGCCAGAGACAATCTCTCCACTATCCAAGATGACATTTAAGTTGAAACCTCCGGGATCACCTTGCTTAGGAAAAGAATCAAAATTAAAAATAGGCTTGTGATCCTCCTTCACCTTCTTCACCCTACTTGGAAAAGGAAGAGGTGGTTTATATGGAATGGAAGCTTTGCGGAGAGTAGATTTGGGCTCTAGTTCAGCTTCGGGAGGTGTACCGCCGTTTTGCCCGTTGAGCGACCGCTCGGTGCCTGTGAGCGGCCGCACACTACCCCCTGTTGGAAGAGTGAGCGGCCGCCAGCTCGATGTGAGCGGCCGCTCACCTCCCCCTGTGGAATTTTTCTTTGTTTCGGGGTTTCGGATCCCGTTTTCCACCATCTCTTCGTTCCGGAACACTGCAATGGCCTGAACTTGGTGAACTTGCGTCCCTTGGCCCAGACTCTTCTGCTGCTGCAAACTTTGTTGAATTTGAGTTGCCAACCAATTTGCATCTCAAAGCGTTTATTGGCCGCTTCTTGTGTCTCCTGAGGATGCGGTGGCAGCACTTGAGGGTTAGGTGGTGAAGCTTGAGGAGGTTGATTTTGAGGATGAGTGTTTTGAGGAGGGTATTGTTGAGGCGGAGGCGCAGGATAGTAAGGTTGTTGAGGAGGAATGTATGGTGGAGGTTGATAGAATGGCATGGGTTGGTAAAAAGGGAGCTGTGGTTGAGGATAATAGGTGTTTGGTGGAGGATAATATGGTTGAGTTGGGTATTGTGGAGAGTAGGAAGGATATTGAAAATTTTGAGACGATGGCCTACGGGACGGGTAATTACCTTGTTGTTGGGTACGTCCCGTTTCACCTAAATTTGTTTCACCTAAAGTGCTAGCAATAGAACTAGATCTATCGTAGAACAAGCAAGTAAAACCCAATGTCGAATCTCAAGGAAGACTTAGCAGGGTAATCAATTATGTGGTAACAAAAGGCAAGTAAAATCTACTTAAAAGAAAGCAAGTAAAGAGTTTGGGGGTTTTGAGTTTTTATTATTAATCCTAGACTTGATGAAAAGAAAACAAGTAAACTAAACTAGACTTGTAAACAATTAAATTAAAAGCAAGTAGAAAGCATTCCCGTCTGTCACCCGGGATAAACAATTAAACTAAGAGGAAAACAATAAATCTACCTAGGCATGAATTGGAAAGAAAGCAATAAAGAAAGCAATTAAATCTAAGCTTGAGCAAATAAATCTTAACATGGATCTAAGGTAAATTAAAGCAAATAAATCTAAGCCTAAGCAAATAAATAGAAAGCAATTAAATTTTAATCTAGAAAACTAATCTTAACTAATCAAAGCAATAAGAGAAAGCAAGTAAAATTAATCTAAGACCACAAATTAAACTTACGAATCGTAGATGAAAGAAAGAACGAAGAAATTGAATTAAATCTTGAATGCAAAAGCTATAATCTTCAAAGCAATATCTAAAAGCTAATCTAAACTAATCTAGAATTTTTAATGCTGAAAAATAAGAGAGGAGAAGTTGTATTTTCGTTCCCCAAATGTTACATATATATAGGATACCAAAAACCTAGTTAAAGAAGGAAACAATCTCTCAAATTCGTCGGACTGAGTGGCCGCTCACCCCCCTTGGCGGTCGCCAGGTCCGAGCTGCAGTCCACTGTGCGCGACTTTTTTATTTCGGCCGTATCTCCCTCGTCCGAACTCGAAATCGACCGCCGTTTTTTCTTACGCGCTCCTATCGAACTCCTCTTCAATAATATGCTTTTATTTCATCCAAAATTCATCTCTAAATATTGCTCATTTCTTCATTCTTGTGCTCATTTTCTCTCTTCTCTTCCAAAACTCCTCACAAACTCAACTTTGACTAAAACACACGAAACGAACACATAACAACGAACAGAACATATGAAAACAAACTCATATCAAACCATATAAACCACACAAAAATACACTAAACATGCAACTCCTTCTATTTATAGTAAGGAATCCTACTTCCCATTGAGAGAGAAGAGGTTGCTTGTTCCTTAATATCTGGATAAATCAGCGTGTCAGTCTGCAAGGATCAGGAAAAGATGTCCGCCGTACTCAGAGGTATGGCAACTTTACCTAATTTTGACTTTTTGGACTGTAGCCGTATCCGTTTGTGCAATAGTGTGGCGACACGTAAGCTTTGTTTGGTGAGGTGTCAGACATCCGAAAGTTTGAAATTCAAACTTGGATTATGTGAGTCAAACATGTCATGCTTGCACTGATTGACGCTTTGAGTATAGTTCAGTATCAGAGACGCTTTGAGTGAACTGACTTGAGAGCGCTTCGCTTTCACAGAACGGAAGTTCGCTCTAAGCATCTTTATCTGAAGCGTCCCCATGATGCTTTGTCTAGAATTTACTGCTGCGCTTTCACTGCTGGAGCCGCTTCGCTTACTGATGCTTCACGAGCTCTGACTACTCCATTCTCAACGCTTCTTAGACTAAAATAAAGCTTCCTAACAAGTAAGCTTTGCTAATAAAAACTTGTCTAGATTCATCAAAAATAGGAAGGGAAATATTCTACTTAGGGGTTTGGAATCGAATCAAAATAAATTGTTTATTTAACTTGATTCAAGTTCCCCCTTAACATTATATCCCAAAAAGTACATATTATAAATAGATAAAATTACAATCCTAATAGAAAAATTGGATAACGGTGATCGAGCCTCATCAAAACTTCTCAAATGAGTAGGAAAAATAGTACTCATCCGGAATAATATATTTTTTTAGAATGCTTATTTGCAATTGGTATCCTCTACACCCATTTTGGTGTTCTAATTGTGTACCAAATTTTAATTTCTACTAGTTTATATATTTTTATTCAATAATTTTAATTTATATTGATTTAGTTTAATTTTATAATTATTTTCTAGGGTTCACTCATCGAAATTAGGGTTTATAATTATTTTTTAGCATTTAATTTCAATTTTATTAGCTAAAATAGGGTTGATAAATCAAAAATTAGGGTAAACTATTTTTAAAAATTCCATGTTTTTAGTTATAAATGTTTATTATGATTTATTATAATATAACAATTTTTTATTTTTATATAAATTATTATAAACTAACAAATTTCAATATTTATTAATAAAATAAATAAAATTAATAGAAATTAAATTTTGGAAAAATTTTAAAACACAATGTCGAGAATAGAGGATCTCAAATCTCTTTACTTGGACAGAAAATAGTATAATTATATAGATAGTTCAATGAATAGTTGCAATAGAGAATTAGATATTTTCAACTTTAATTTTTCAGGAGTTTGGATTTCAAGGTTCGAGCAAAAAATGATGACAATAACTTCATCGAGGACAATTAATCGAGGCACAAAGCTCAATCTCAGAAAAAGATTTCAGCAAATTATTTGGAGCACAAGTGTTTCTTTTATTTTCAGCAGCACATTACAAAAATAACTACATAAATAATAACTTATATTCAACAGTTTATACAAAAAATATAGCATAAAAGGAACATTCCTGTCACGACCGCACTTTGCTAAATAAACAGTTAAGCTTGATAAACTCGTGACTATAAAATATGAATATGAAATAATGGATAAATGAAGAACATTTCTTGAATCGACTCTCAGGGCAATCTCATTTCTAGATAATCTGATACTTATAACTGATAAAGTAGGACAATGCTTGTCATGATTCTGACTCAAAATACATCTAAATCGAAAGGAACTTTAAGAACGTCAGAGTATACGCAACGGAAGTATGGCTATAAATACATGTATGAGGACATGTATTACCAAGAGTTATCAACAACTAAATTGACAAAAGCTCCGCCGGTCACTCCGCTTCAACCTGCTCAACCTGCACATTAAAAATAATGTACAGGGCTAAGTACAAATTGTACTTAGTGAACACTTTGCCCAAAACTGATTTTATTGTCATCCATATACTGAGTGAAACATAGGGTTTTTCTTAAAAGTCTATGTTCACTAATGTCTCTTAGTTTTCAAAAGTGACTGTAGTCAAATTTCTATTGTAATCTACCATATCTGATCTGTGGTGCCCGAGGACGTGGCCACCTCACTCGTCACCTGATCGATCGCCACACTAAGCGAGTCGACCACTTGTGTACACTAGTCCAAGTATAGTAGTTCGCCATACAAGGACCCGAATTCGATTCATATAAAATTGGCATAGCCAATAACAGATAGGCATCATACAAAAACAAAACATTTTATAGCATGACAATCTTTAAAAGAGCTATATCAACTAATAAAACATGCTTTGTTTTAAAAGAAAACCCACCTGACTTGCTTCTCGATCTTAACTGCTACTGAGTTCTAACTTCGCCTCGGCTACTGCTCCTTCTTCGCTTGACCTTTGTTTAGAGAACGGAGTAAGATTCTTGTTTGAACGTTGTCACTGCTATCTAAGCTCGATTTAATAATTCCGTTATATGAACGGTTTATGTGGAATATTTCTTATTAAATCAATAATTGATTTATTGTTAATTCAAAATTAAATTAATTGAGAAGCTTCTCAATAGTTAACTCTAATTGTATAATTGATTAGCTTAATCAATAAACCTAAATTTAAATAGCTTGATTAATTAACTTATTTGTATAAGTCAATCCTTTTAATTCGCAAAAAAATAATTCACTCGAGAATTTTTAATTTATAAATAATTATTTGAGGGAGTAGTATAATTTAATTAGTAGTTCTTGAACCACATAATTAATTAGTATTAGGTAAATAAAATTAATTAAATCAATTATGGTCCTATAAAAGAATTAATCTCGGCCCACTAATTTAATTGAGCTCGGCCCAAGTAATAAGCATACCCAGCCCAGTTTCTTTGACTCTGCCCGAATCCGGAACCCGACCCGGAGAAACAAGAGAACCACGCTCTCTTTTCCCTTCTAATTTCAATCGATGCCTCTCTCTCTCTCTCTCTGGCCGTCTTCTTCCTCTCGCCCTTTTTCTTGTCCGGCCATCTAGCCGGCTCATTACTTCCACCCTTTTTGTCTTCCCTCACGCCGACGACCGGCGCCAATTCCGGCTTCATCCCAGCAACTCTTCTCCTTCCTCGAATCATTCCTCCGAATTTCCCTTTTTGGTAAATCGTACGCCGCTGCATCTCCGCCTTCACCGCCGCGTCTCCATTGACGCTGTCGTCTCCGGTGCGACCACGGCTTCCCGTCGCGTCCTCAGTGGTTGAGAGTGCACAGCCGCTGCCGTGAGCTCGTCCCTCTCCGAGTTGCAGTCACCAGCCAAGCTCGCCACTCACGACGGTGCCGCTGTCATCGTCGGAGCAGAGCCGAGCTCTGCCCATCTTCCACGAAGCAGCTCCGGCAGCTTCGGCCCTCTCTCTCTCTCTCTCTCTCTATATATATATATATATATATATATATATATATATTTAATTCTATTTATTTAACTTGATATCAATTTCTAATTCTCTCTTCTTGATCTCGCAGGTTTCCGGCGCTGCGTCGACGAGGATGCTGCCGCCGCTCGCTGCTGACCCTCTCTCCGTTCAGCTTCTTTGCCATCGAGGCTTCGGCCTCGACGGAGGTTCGAACTCTCCCCCCTCTCTCTTTTGCATTTTTTTGTTATTTATTTTTGCTAGGTTCCTTAGAGATTTTCAGAAAATGCTACTTGTTCTATTATGAGAGTTCTAAAGGTAACATGCAGATGCTTGCTGATTAGGTTCGAGAAATTGTGTGGCAGTGCCCGCCTAGTGATTGTAAAAGTAAACATGCCTCATCAAGAATCAAGTTCTTCTTTTGCTTTGTTGTGTATTGATTCTCTAGTTTTAGGTTAAGTTTTCAGAATCAACATGTATGAGTGCTACTTGTTCTGTTGTTAGGGACTGAAAGCACATCTTTTATTGGTTTTCTTGGTTTGTAGAAACTGGAAACATGGTGTTGGTGTCGAGCATGCTAGTTCATGGGTTGTGATTACCTAGTTTATGCTTAGTAACCTCATTACTTGAAAGAAAACAATAGCATGTTTATTCTCTTCAAGAGTTGGTGTTATGGAATGTTACGTAGGGAGGAAAGAGAGGTGAGTGGCTGCTGCAGTTGGGGAATTCCTTCCTCTTCTCTTGACTGTTAGTCCCTCTCTTGCTTCTTTAGTGAGCTGCTGCCCCAACTTCTCCCCTTCCACTCACTCTCTTGTTTTTCTTTTCTCTATGTGTTTGAATTTTGAAGAAGTATGTAGTGAGTGGCTGCTTTAGGGGTATATATATATATATGCTGTTTTTGTGTTGAATTTGATCTCTCTTTTCTGCAGGGTTCAGAGGCTGTCGATTGAAGGTGATGGAGGGGCTATGCTTCTGCTACTATTCAATATGATGTCAGCATGGTGAAGTTGCTTAATCTAAGGGAAGTGTAGAAAATTATGTACTTCATGGCTGTGCTGATACCTCATTTCCAAGATTGTGATAGTTGCTAGGTTTGAGACTTGTGTAGGTAGTCTTAAGATTTTGTGTTTTCTTGAAAGGTGCCGTGTACAGCTCCCCTTGTAATTTAATTAATGGTGACTAGCACACCTTTGTTGACTTATGATGTAATATGTACTTATACATATCAATTTTTTTTGTATCATAACTTTCCGATTTGTAGAGCTACGTACATAGGTTTGGCTGCAGCTTTCTTTTATTTAGAAGGGCTTGTTACTTAGGTGTGAAATGGGCTTGGCCCAGCAATATTAACTAATGGGCTCGATCCAATCGAAAGTGGGGCTTGGCCCGTTAACTTTACTACATACTAATAAATCTCATGAATGATTAATCAAAACACTTGAGTCGATATTAATCGAAACACATGAGTTGATTTATTCTTAGCTAAGAATAATCGAACAATAATTTATACTTAATTGAATAATTTAATCGAATAATTCAAATGAGCATCTAAATGATTATTCGATAATCAACTAAGAGTGATTAGAAATCAAGTTGCTATTGATTCTACTTCAGAACTCTCTTTTCTCGTAAATATATATATATATAAAGTGAGATTTAATTACTAAAACTTGGAAAATCTTTCTTAAACAGGGATTTATTTTCTAAGTTGGAGAGAAAAAAAAATGCGGGACGTTACAATTCCATTTTATTTTCTTTTATTTATTTCGTTTTAATAATATGAAAAATAAGGTAAATTTATATGAATAAACTCATTAAATTAATATGCGAAATAAGTTCATATTATAAATAGATAAAATTACAATCCTAATAGAAAAATTGGATAAAGATGATCGAGCCTCATCAAAACTTCTCAAATGAGTAGGAAAAATAGTACTCATCCGGAATAATAATTGTTTTTAGAATGCTTATTTGCAATTGGGATCCTCTACACCCATTTTGGTGTTCTAATTGTGTACCAAATTTTAATTTCTACTAGTTTTATTTATTTTTATTCAATAATTTTAATTTATATTGATTTAGTTTAATTTTATAATTATTTTCTAGGGTTCACTCATCGAAATTAGGGTTTATAATTACTTTTTAGCATTTAATTTCAATTTTATTAGCTAAAATAGGTTGATAAATCTAAAATTAGGGTATATTATTTTTAAAAATTCTATTTTTTTAGTTATAAATGTTTATTATTATTTATTATAATATAAGAATTTTTTAATTTTTATATAAAACATTATAAAACTAATAAATTTTAATATTTGGTACACAAGTGGAACACAATAGTTGGTATAGAGGATACCATTTCACTTATTTGCATTTAACTTAACTTATGTTACCATGTTTTTAATTATGTTTTATATTTGATATAGCAATCTTATGTAATTTTCTTGATTAATGTACTTTTTATTTTTGTTATTTTGTATTATTAATATTTTTTTAAGCATATAGTATAAAATTGAATTGTAAAAGAAATGAAAATTAATACAACAAATCGTAATAAAAGCAAAATATCAAAAAGTAACACAAAAGAACAAAACTAAAAAAATTGTGCAGCCCAACACTACCCCTCTATATTTAAGGAAATATTGTTCTTCCCAATAAAAAAATAGTGCAGATTTTGTGTGAACCATTGTAGCAAAATCATCCAAAAAAAATAGCGCTCAACACTATTTTTGTGCATCCCTTGGAGATGCTCTTAGAATACTCATAGTTTCAATTAGCGATAACATAAACCAGTTTTAAGTTGAAAATATCTACAAGAAACATTAAACTTGCAGAAGACTTAATAATCATATAGCTCAGCATTTGGAAATTTGTAGCAATGGAAAGCAAAGCTGAAAAGTTAACTTGGGATTTGAATCAAATAAAGAGAATTTGTATACATATTTGCACTTGCACACAAAAAACAAAAAAAACAAAAAATAAAAGAAGAAAAAATTGTTATATTGTTTGTAATTTCACTTGGCATAGATTATAGGTCGTAAATTGTTATTGCAACTCGGGTGAAAGCAATGTTTTAAAAACCGGAACTGACTGGCCGGTTGAACCAGTTCGACCGGGAACCGGTTTACAGTACCGTTCTGGTTTACACCATAAAACCGGTAGTCAGTTTGACCCGCCTTTGGACTATCGGAACCAGATTGACCCGGCCAAAACCGGACGAACCGGCTGACCGGAGGCGGTCATTGATAACCGGCCGAGTCAATTTTTCACAAAAATTTAAATTTTTGCATGATGGGGGTTTTGATCCCATGACATCCCAAATGGTAGTTGTAACACCCCAAACTTTTAATTAGGTTTAGAAGACTTTTGGGCCAAACCAGTTCAAAAATAAATTAGATGCTATAAATTAATGAGCCCAACATATATTACATAAAGTCCAATTTAAAGGAAAGGGCTAGGAGTACTATTATTATATGAAAATGTATAGAAGCCCAAATATTATACTATGGCTAATTAACTTTGATTAAATTATAAACTTTTATTAACTCTTAATCCATCATACACGTTTCAGCCTCAATATTCATATCTCCTCCGCTGCTTCCACGTATTTTGAAGTCTTACAGATGTTATTCTCACATGTAACCTCATTCTTTATCACCTTCCAAAAATCATTAAACACCTCACCACAAATTCACTTCTTCACTTCAGAGTTCGTATTCTTCTCTCTTTTACCATCTTAAATCACGACATATCTCTCTTCTATCTTTGATTCAGAATCGCCATAATCTTCTTTAAGTAAGTATGCTGAATTCTTTGATGAATAACTATTTCTTGTAAACTCCATAAATTCAGCCATAAGCATAGCGTATATCCACACTTATTGATTGTCATCATATCCGAAAACACAAAATAGGATGCATGAAGTCTTGTTTAAATTCCAAAATCTATTTTCCATAACATACACCTACTTTGGATATATGTTCAAATCGAAGTTAGCGTATTAAGTTAATAAGGAATTCAATAAAACTAAATAACAGATAAAATTACAAATTTAAGAAGGAATAGGAAGAAAAAGAAAAAGAAAAGGAGAAATTATAGATGAAAGAATCTAGGCTGGAGTAGTTGACGACAGGCGTCGTGATGTCACCGGCGTACAGCGGTGCTGCAAGGTAGCTGTCGCGGCTGAGGTGCGGTGATCTTCGGTAGCAACAGCGGCTGTGATAGTCGCCGGGAAGGAAGAATAGGAAAGGGCGGAAGTAGGGGATTCGTTATGTTACTGTTATAACGAGAACTTCTAGGGAGAGACAATTGAACTGTGTGTGCAGGCGTGAGTTATAAGGACAGGATTTTGAGCTTATTCTACTTGGAAAAAAAAAAAAGGGGATCGAGAACTATGGCCTTTAATTAACTTGGGTAAGAGAATTACGGCAGCAAGGCAGTAAGAAAACGAGGTTATTCACTTCAACTAGGCTGTGTTTTGATCTTTTGGTTACTAAATTAGCAATGAACTGCACTAACTAAGAGGATAGTAATGAATAGTTGAATGTGTCAAAGTGAATTATTAAATAATTAGGTGTGCAATGGAATGATCAAGTCTAAAATTTGGAAAACTATAATTCGATGAAGTATGCAATTTTAGTGGCCTTAGTTTTAATTAATTAAAGATTGGCTGAACTTCTTCTAATTGAGGAATCATTAAGAATACGTAAAGCTTAAACTATTTTATTTACTAACATTAGATAGACATTTACTAAAATTGGTAGTCAGATCCTACAACTGAAACAAGGTATATAGATTCAGATCAATAGCATGTCTACTTTATGATACATTCTAGCTTCATGATGAGTTAAAAGAGATTCAATTAGAATTTCTTATTGTAGATCAAGTTCCCGGACGTCCGAATTAGAGCTACCGTACCAGCTCACTAGTGTTAACTACAACTACAAGGTGGGTTATTTTTAAAACCTACAACTATTTTTACAAAAGCTTTGCGTCTATGACCCAAACTATTTTACTATGCTCATACGTGGATTGACATGACTTGCATATGGAATTCCTACAATGCTCACGACACACTATGTTTATGTGGCCACATAGAGTCTGTCTCCACACAATGTTATATATGAGCCCATGTTATATGAAAGCAAATACATTTCTATGATACAATATTCTGGACGAAAGCATATATGTATGTATTGCCCACTGAGTGTCTTTGGCACTCACCCCCAAATATTTTCAAATTATTTTATAGGTATGGAGTGAAGGAAGGCGGGCGACGTGGACTCACGGACTATGTTTAGTTGACCCAACTTTTGTTCTTTTGTGTATTCGGGTCAAACTATGTATATTTTGGTCAAGATACTACTACTTTAATGCTTCCGCTGAATGGTTGTAAGAATTTTATAATTATGTAAATTATTTTGTAATATATTAAATGCTCTACTTCGTCGTAGTTCTGAGGTTTTGATTCGACTATTCAACTCTCATTTTATTGGAGGTTGACTGGCAAACTCATTTGAGATGAAGTTTATTCGATTTCAAATTTTCGAGCAGGATTTATAATTATTGAGCAGCTTATTCTTGGTGTCCCTTTTCGTATTTCTTCTTTCTTCGTTTGCGTTTGGTAGCGCCCTAATTTTCTTGAGTCGGGGCGTTACAGGTGGTATCAGAGCAGGTCTACCTTCTGTAGGCCTGTGTTATATATATATAATAAAAGTTCAATTGTGTACCAATATTTCCTATTCTCCCATTGTCTAGTCCACGACTCCACGCCACGCCTACTTCCTCCAGGTATGAAAGTATTTACGAATTCCTATATCTTGAATGGCTTCAAGCAATATTTGCAAAATAACTACTATGTTCTTGAAAATTATTTGCTATGATTTCTAAGTAGCGCAATTTTAGACCTTATTTGTTAGCTTATAAGAACAATTAACCTCAACTATTTTTACTCCTCTGTACTTGTGAACTTAGGTGGACTTGAAACACAAATGAATTACCACTTATTTAGTGAACATATTTGAAATCTTCATTTTAAGTTCCGGAGAACTAGAACCACTAATAGAAGGTGTGAAGACGTTGCAAGATTTTAGGCCACATCATCAATTGTTATTCGTGGGAAATTCTACTTCAAGATGATCAAGAACGAGATATTATCACTTCCAACACTTTGAAGAAATTACACCATCATTTTGCCACACCACGACTTTGCTATGATCTTTAGAATGGATGCACGCCCATATAGATGACTAGAAGCTTAAAGTATGAATAGGCAACCACCTATCAAATATACATATGAATATAGAAAGTTTCTCTACGAAAGCAATATTGGCGACTATATTCAAGATCATTTATCTTATTTATGGCACGTTACCTATTGTTTATTCATGTTCACTCTTTACTCACGCTAACTTAACATACGTGCGTAGGATGCCGCCTAGAAGACAACAAGGGCAAGGTCGCAATCCACAGCATGAAGACATTAGTCAGATCGTCGAGCAATTCAGGCGTTATACTCCGCCAACTTTTGATGGACAAGGAGAACCGTTAGAAGCGGAAGTGTGGCTACGAGCCTTAGAACGAATTTTCAATCATATAGCTTGTGAGGATAAGCGTCGTGTGGCGTGTGCTCTATTTCAACTTGCAAGAGACGCAGACTATTGGTGGGAGTCTCATAGTCGAACTCTAACAGCAGAACAACTAACTAATATGACGTGGGACGAGTTCAAGCAGGCCTTGATGCAAAAATATATTCCAAATTGTTATCGAGAGCGAAAGGAAAATGAGTTCTTGTATCTTCGACAAGGAAGCTCAACAATAGATGAATATGATAAGAAGTTCAACCAACTCTCTCGCTATGCTCCTCAATGGGTCGACACGGATGAAAAGAAGGCACTCCGATTTAGGAGAGGCCTACGAACTGAAATAAGTGTTTCTCTTGCGGGACGAGGTGCGACGACGTACGCTGAGACCCTTGAACGAGCTCAGGATATCGAATCACTGCTTCAATTTGATGATAGAAAGGTTAGTGACTCTAAGGGAAAAAGGAAATGTGACAATCAAGAAACAAATGAGATAAGGGCCGAAAAACAAGCTAAGATAGGAGAAGATAATAAATCGCGTAACCAAAATGAGAAGCCATTATGCCAAAAATGTAACAAGAGGCACTATGGAGAGTGTTTGTTAGGAAAGAACGTATGTTATCGATGCAAGAAAACAGGGCACGATCTCTACAATTGTCCAAGGAACAAAGATGAACAAAGAAACAACGCAGGAAATATCCAACGGCAACAATCACCAAGATATCCACGTGCATACGCTTTGAATCAACAAGTTCCAGGCGAACCCAAAAACATGCCAGGTATAAGTTGTTCGTAATGTGTTTATGATATTAATAGAGTCACTTGATCAGATTTATGATTATTTTATATGCTATTTAAATTTCGAGGACGAAATTTTTTTAAGGAGGTAGGATTTGTAACACCCCAAACTTTTAATTAGGTTTAGAAGACTTTTGGGCCAAACCAGTTCAAAAATAAATTAGATGCTATAAATTAATGAGCCCAACATATATTACATAAAGTCCAATTTAAAGGAAAAGGGCTAGGAGTACTATTATTATATAAAAATGTATAGAAGCCCAAATATTATACTATGGCTAATTAACTTTGATTAAATTATAAACTTTTATTAACTCTTAATCCATCATACACGTTTCAGCCTCAATATTCATATCTCCTCCGCTGCTTCCACGTATTTTGAAGTCTTACAGATGTTATTCTCACATGTAACCTCATTCTTTATCACCTTCCAAAAATCATTAAACACCTCACCACAAATTCACTTCTTCACTTCAGAGTTCGTATTCTTCTCTCTTTTACCATCTTAAATCACGACATATCTCTCTTCTATCTTTGATTCAGAATCGCCATAATCTTCTTTAAGTAAGTATGCTGAATTCTTTGATGAATAACTATTTCTTGTAAACTCCATAAATTCAGCCATAAGCATAGCGTATATCCACACTTATTGATTGTCATCATATCCGAAAACACAAAATAGGATGCATGAAGTCTTGTTTAAATTCCAAAATCTATTTTCCATAACATACACCTACTTTGGATATATGTTCAAATCGAAGTTAGCGTATTAAGTTAATAAGGAATTCAATAAAACTAAATAACAGATAAAATTACAAATTTAAGAAGGAATAGGAAGAAAAGAAAAGAAAAGGAGAAATTATAGATGAAAGAATCTAGGCTGGAGTAGTTGACGACAGGCGTCGTGATGTCACCGGCGTACAGCGGTGCTGCAAGGTAGCTGTCGCGGCTGAGGTGCGGTGATCTTCGGTAGCAACAGCGGCTGTGATAGTCGCCGGGAAGGAAGAATAGGAAAGGGCGGAAGTAGGGGATTCGTTATGTTACTGTTATAACGAGAACTTCTAGGGAGAGACAATTGAACTGTGTGTGCAGGCGTGAGTTATAAGGACAGGATTTTGAGCTTATTCTACTTGGAAAAAAAAAAAAGGGATCGAGAACTATGGCCTTTAATTAACTTGGGTAAGAGAATTACGGCAGCAAGGCAGTAAGAAAACGAGGTTATTCACTTCAACTAGGCTGTGTTTTGATCTTTTGGTTACTAAATTAGCAATGAACTGCACTAACTAAGAGGATAGTAATGAATAGTTGAATGTGTCAAAGTGAATTATTAAATAATTAGGTGTGCAATGGAATGATCAAGTCTAAAATTTGGAAAACTATAATTCGATGAAGTATGCAATTTTAGTGGCCTTAGTTTTAATTAATTAAAGATTGGCTGAACTTCTTCTAATTGAGGAATCATTAAGAATACGTAAAGCTTAAACTATTTTATTTACTAACATTAGATAGACATTTACTAAAATTGGTAGTCAGATCCTACAACTGAAACAAGGTATAT
The DNA here is from genome assembly GCA_001642375.2 of Mentha longifolia. Lineage (NCBI taxonomy): Eukaryota > Viridiplantae > Streptophyta > Magnoliopsida > Lamiales > Lamiaceae > Mentha > Mentha longifolia. Next base: position 10,309,779 of record CM038120.1, on the reverse strand, counting down.
AGATTCAGATCAATAGCATGTCTACTTTATGATACATTCTAGCTTCATGATGAGTTAAAAGAGATTCAATTAGAATTTCTTATTGTAGATCAAGTTCCCGGACGTCCGAATTAGAGCTACCGTACCAGCTCACTAGTGTTAACTACAACTACAAGGTGGGTTATTTTTAAAACCTACAACTATTTTTACAAAAGCTTTGCGTCTATGACCCAAACTATTTTACTATGCTCATACGTGGATTGACATGACTTGCATATGGAATTCCTACAATGCTCACGACACACTATGTTTATGTGGCCACATAGAGTCTGTCTCCACACAATGTTATATATGAGCCCATGTTATATGAAAGCAAATACATTTCTATGATACAATATTCTGGACGAAAGCATATATGTATGTATTGCCCACTGAGTGTCTTTGGCACTCACCCCCAAATATTTTCAAATTATTTTATAGGTATGGAGTGAAGGAAGGCGGGCGACGTGGACTCACGGACTATGTTTAGTTGACCCAACTTTTGTTCTTTTGTGTATTCGGGTCAAACTATGTATATTTTGGTCAAGATACTACTACTTTAATGCTTCCGATGAATGGTTGTAAGAATTTTATAATTATGTAAATTATTTTGTAATATATTAAATGCTCTACTTCGTCGTAGTTCTGAGGTTTTGATTCGACTATTCAACTCTCATTTTATTGGAGGTTGACTGGCAAACTCATTTGAGATGAAGTTTATTCGATTTCAAATTTTCGAGCAGGATTTATAATTATTGAGCAGCTTATTCTTGGTGTCCCTTTTCGTATTTCTTCTTTCTTCGTTTGCGTTTGGTAGCGCCCTAATTTTCTTGAGTCGGGGCGTTACAGTAGTGCATGTCGTTAACCAACTACGTTGGACAGATTATTTATAGATTTCCAGATTTAGTTAGTTTTATAATATATTTGGATAAAAACCATTCATTTCTCTACATCTCTTTAGTTCTTCATTACTTATTTTACATATTTTCCTTATATACTCAACAAATATGCAAAACTTTTATAGCTAAATAAGTTTTGATTTTATTTTTAAGGTTATATTTGTTACGATAGTCATATATTTTAACTTATAAGTTAACTTTTATGTTTTGAATTTATAAATATATAACATTTCAGATATTTTTTTTTTATATTTATCACATATATTATTATTATTATTATTATTATTAGTAGTAGTAGTATTTAATATATATATAATATGAATATATATATTTTTGTTAGAGATTACCCTCTAAGAGGTTAAAATTTCAAATACTACCCAACACATAATTTTACACAATTTGTGCCCAATTTTTATGAAATGGCCCTAAAATACCCCTCATCCCCCATTTTATTTTCTGAAACTTACTAATCAACTCCCCCCTTCTCCAAACCCTCTCATCTCTCTTCTCTCACGAACCCTAGATCTTCCCGGCGCCGTCGCCCGTCAAATTGTTCCGCCGTCTGCTGTTTCTCACCACTGCAAACACGCTTCTCCTAGCCCGTTTATGTCATGGCCGGTGGGAGTAAAGAGAGGAAGAAAGCACAAACTGGCGCCGGTGTTTTGACGGGCTAGGGTTTCAACTTAGAGACGACGGCGATGCCTGCAAACCGGCGATTGCAAAACGTCGCCTCCCTTATTCTCTCTCTCTCTCTCTCTCTCTCTCTCTCTCTTTTCAGATCTGAGTTTCTTTTTGTAGATCTAGGGTTTTTTTTTTGCCAAATCTAAATGTTTGCGGTGCAATCGACCACTGGGCTTTGTCCTCCTCGGAAAGACGAAGAGATGAAGGGGTGGCTCGCTCATTTTGGTGGAGAATTGAGGGAGAGACTCGCCGGAGAAGATGAAGATGAACCAATCGTGTCGGTAAGAATTATCAAATTCTTACCATCGGAAAGAATTTATCAAATTCTTACAGTCTCTGAAACATTCGGTAAGAAAATTGATTGTTTCTTACCTTCTCTAGAGTAAAGAATTGCAATTCTTACTTCAAATTTGGTAGTATTGTACAAATTTGTAATAATGTGATGTTTATCTATGCGAATTTGTAAGAAATTCACAAATTCTTATGTTGTTGGTCAGAATATGTCAAATTCTGACCTTAGATAAAGATTTTGGTTAGAAAATGTTAATTTCTTACCATTATGATTACATTTTGGGATAATTTTCTTACCTGCTAAGTTTGTAAATTGTGTGCAAGGTTGATTGGAAGTACGAAGAACTTCATTTGCTCGATAAGCCGGATATGGTAAGAATTTGAACATTTCTTATCTTAAGAATATTGTTTAGTTAGAACTATAATATTTATTTTTATATTCTGGTTCATAAGATTTTGGTATTATAGAAGGAATCTTAGCATTTCCTACCTTTTGCATATTATGTTGTTTGAAGATTCTTATCTTATTATTGTTGTTTGGTATAAATGTATTTTTTTCTTATGGTATACTTGGTCAGAATTAGGGACTTATTTGATTGATGCATGATTTGTAAGTTAGAATTTATTCACATGATAAGATTATTTTTTTTTTTATTTACTATTTTTTTTTTAATACTCTGGTTGATAAGAATTTTGGATTATGATAAGAATCAAAACATTTCTTACTTCATTAGATTAAATTGGTAAGAATTTGTGAATACCTTCTGCATATTATGTTGTTGGAATTGCATAATTTCTTACTTTCTGTAACAAAATTCTTACTTATTTGCGAAAATCTTTCTTTGATCTATAGGACCTTCATGATAGGCTCCAGGTGTACGAGAGCAAAAAAGAAATAGTTTATTGGAAATCCCTCCAAGATGATCCAGCTGGCAAACCTTTCGCCTTCATGTTGGACCCCAGGAAGAAGAGAACCAATGATTGTGATGACGATGAAGAAGAAGCCCGCGTGAATGCTCCCTCTGCAAACGCCACAACATTGGTCTCCACATCAATCCCGATGATATTGCCAAACAATTGAAAAATGTTCGGGAAGGGGTGGTTTTTTGGAATTAAGGTTCTGTATATGTGTTCATGGCCCCAAAAACGTACACTTTGCATTTTTTTTTATTTTTTGCCGTGGGTATATGTATCTATGGAACGTACTATGATGAGTTACTTTGGTCAGAACTGTCTCAATTCTTATCAACTGTAGGTAAGAATTGTCAAACGTAAGTACAATAATACATTGTAAGCAAATGAAAGGCAACAATCTTAAAAAATTTCATACACCAAAATTACACACGCAAATTACAAAGCAAATGAAAGACAATAATATCATCGCAAACTTCACACATGAGAATTACAAAGCTAATTGAGAGCACTAATCTTAAAAAAATTCAAAGCGAATAAACATAGCAACAACATCCAAATTTTCAAATGACCACAAATTCAAAGAAAAAAAAATTATAGAAAGAAAAATTACAGTAGAAATGGATAGTTTTCTATAACTTATAGTAAGAAATTATGTATTTCTTATCATGGTCCAACCAAGTTAAGAAATAAACATATTACAGTAAGAAAAATAAAAATACTACTATAAGAACTAAGTATCCTGGCTAATTTCTTACAAACTACATACGCAATTATTACTACGCAATGAATGTTACCGCCGTGTAACTCACGAATCTGCGACTCATTCATCTTCTCCGGCGTGTTTCTCCCTCATATCTCCACCAAAATGAGCGTACTTCCAATCAACCTTGCACACAATAGCAAGAACACACAAAATTGCAACAAGGTAAGAAGATGGTATATTGTTACCAATTATCAATTTTCTTACCAAAGCATCTACAGAAAGGTAAGAAGAAACAATTTTCTTACTGAACGTTTCAGAGACGGTACAAGGTAAGAAAATGTCAGATTCTTATCAATTATCAATTTTCTTACCTAGGCATCTATAGAAAAGTAAGAACAAACAATATTCTCACCGAATATTTCATATACGGTACAAATTTGATAAATTCTTACTAACGCGACTTGGTCATCTTCTCCGGCGTATCATTCTTACCAACATGACTTAGTCATCTTCTCTGGCGTGTTTCTCCCTCATTTCTTAACCAAAATGAGCGAGCCACCCCTTCATCTCTTCGTCTTTTCGAAGAGAATAAAGCCAAGTGGTCGATTGCACCACAAATATTTAGATTCTGCCAGATCTGGAGAAAAAACCCTAGATCTACAAAAAAAAAAAAAAAAACAAAATCTGAAAAAAAGAGAGGCGGAGAGATAGAGCTAGAGAGGAAGGGAGGCGACGGCGTGTTGTCTATCTTTAGTACATCATCGTCGTCGACATTCTTGCGACGTGTTGACAGCCGCGATGCAAGCGGCGACGACAGCGCCGTGTTCTGCGACTTCGGCATCTTCTGCGTCTTCTCGCCGTCTTCTGCGACTTCATGCCGTCTTCTGCATTTGCGTCTTGTGCCGTCTTCTCACTAGAAGAATGCCGTCTTTTCACCACTGAAAACCTTAGCACCGTGAAGGAAAGTCGGCTGTGCAGAAAGAAGACGAAGAAAGAAAGAACATGAAGAAAGAAAGGAAGAAAGAAAAGAATGAAGAAGGTGAGCAATTTTTAAAAAACATAGCTAGGGGCAACTTAGTCCCATTAGTTAAAATATGGACAAATTTTGTGTAAAATTATGTGGTGGGTATATTTTGTTCTCTTATGGTCTGAGAGGGCAAAAACATACATTTCCTCTTTTTCTTATGGATTTTAATGTGTGTTTCTTAAATTCTTATGAACATATACTAAATAAAATTATGAAATTATTGATATTTACTTATAAATAATAAATATTATAATTATTTTTATTAATTTATTTATTAAACGGTTCAACCATGGTCCGACCCGGTTGAATCGATCGATTCATGACCAGGAGGCCTCACCGGGTCGACCTCCTGTCTGATTTTTAAAACATTAGGTGAAAGATTCTACATTCTATTTAGTATTATTATTTATATATAAAAGTCTTAAGTAATATAAGAATTTTATACGATTTTATACGTCGCCTAATAGCCTATTACATTATTTAGCTTAGAGCTCTCAAACTCTCAAGTTGGGCCGGCCCGAGCCCATCGGGCTTGAGACAAAAGTTGGCCGGGCCGGGCCGGCCCAAATTTCCATCGGGCCGCAAAAATTAATGCCCAAACCTGGCCCTTGAGAAAATTAGAGTGTAAGAATTATCGGTCCGATCGGGCCGTCCAAGCCCATCAGACTTTTGAGCGTCTCGGGTCGGCTCGGGCCAGCCTAGAATTTTAATGGGCTTCGAATTTCATAGCCCAAGCCCGCCCAAATTACAGGTGGCCGAGACTACCCGCCGGACCGGGCTTTTTCGGGCCAAATTTGACAGCTCTAATTTAGCTTCATATGTTTCCCGGGTGGTACACTAGTTAATACTACCTCCATCTCCCCTTATTAGTTCCATTTTCCATTTTGAGACATCCCACTTATTAGTCTCATTTCTAAATAAGGAAATAAATTAACATCACATCCATCATCCCATCATGCTTAATTAGGCCATCCCATCACCCTCACATCAACAATAATTGCTTACTTAATTTTGTTCTTTAATTTATACTAACAACCCCTTATCCCATTTCCCTTGGCTATTATGCCCATTTTAAATAGGATTAATGCCAAGTGATGGAGGTAGTATAATCAAATAATAGATACTATGACCAAATAATCACACCATAAAATTTTGAATTTCACCCTTTACATGTCCGTACTATTTGCATTTCGTGCAATTTTCATAATAGCTAGGAAATATCACGTGAAAATGTTACAAAAAAAATATTATGTACTACTTCCTCCATCTCACTATGATTGACCTATTTTTTTTATTCGACCGTTTCATTATGATTGACCCCTTTCATTTTTAGGAAATAATTCACTCTTAAATGGTACAATTAGTAAATCTCTTATTACACTTAACTTTTTATAATTAAATCTCATCATCCACTCACTTTTCACTTTTCAGCACGTATCCCAATATAATTTAAATTCTAAAACTTTAAATTATCATAACTTGAACGTTTGTTTCCGAATTTTTATTATAGTTTTATACCAAATTAAATGTCTCGATATGATCTTTCATTTAAGATCAGACATCAATATGTTTTTATGCATTTATGATGTTCTGATTTTAAAATATGCCTAAATACATAAACAACACTACATCCCTACACACATCTCACTTAATGTGGTGTACTATAAGCTACATCAAGTAGAATAATACATTATATCAAGTCAGACTCAAACTTCATCTTAATATTCATTTTTTGACACATAAAAATGTGTGTCAAAAGATGTTATGCACAAATATCGCAGACGGAAATAGTATATATTGAAAAAATACCAAGAAATTATCCACGAAAACGTCTAAACTCACCTTAATTCGATACCGTTACCATTTATTTAAGTAGTTTGTGAGTAGATATAGACTTTGTAAGAGTCTAAACATATCTAAGTCTTTCTAAAATATACTATAATACAAGGTTAAATATCCATGACCTCTATAAGATCCAATCTTTGAGTGATGCAATTTTGAAATTATGGCATGAAAAAGTAATTAAAAAAAAAATAAACTAGTACAAATTGACGACATTGTTATGTTATATAGCTAATGGCTACTCCTGAAAAACTGCATAAGCAATTACCAAATATATATGACTCGTACAAGAGAATTATAGTCTAGCATAGTAATTTTTTTAGACTAGTTCAACATTACTTGGGAATGACTCTTCCTATATAAACCTTATGATTAGTTATGAATAAAGTAGAAAAAACTTGAGCTTTTAGAAATTGAAAACTTACATCATCTGATCTTCGGTTAGCAGAGATGTCGAGCTACACCGGATCCCAGCTTGGGTTCTGGTAGCCCTCTTCTCCCTAAGTGCTTTCCCAGCATGGAAGTTTTGGACGCCTCACTTGGAGTATTCGCTGCCGCCTTTGCCCTACAGTTACGAATCACCGCCACCTCCACCTCCACCTCCACCTTATAAGTATGAGTCGCCCCTGCCACTACCGTACAAATATAAGTCCCCGCCTCCACCGTACAAATATGAATCACCACCTCCACCACCATACAAGTACGAATCTCCTCCATCTTCACCATACAAATATAAGTCCCTGCCTCCACCACCCTGCAACTACGAGTCACCTCTACCCCCACCTTATAAGTATCCTCCACCCCCACCATACAAGTATGAGTCCCCTCCACCTCCACCCTACAAGTACGAGTCGCCTCCACCCCCACCTTATAAGTATGAGTCTCCTCCACCCCCACCATATAAATACGAATCCCCTCCACCTCCACCCTACAAGTACGAATCGCCTCCACCTCCACCTTACACGTATGAGTCGCCTCCACCACCACCCTACAAGTACGAGTCCCCTCCACCTCCAACTTACAAGTACGAATTCCCACCAACCCCACCATACAAGTATAAATCGCCTCTGCCACCACTGTACGAGTCCCCACCTCCACCCCCATATAAATACGAGTCACCACCGCCTCCACCATACAAGTCACCTCCATCACCACCATACAAGTATGAATCGCCGCCACCTCCTCCATACCAGTACAAGTCACCTCCACCTCCACCTTACATGTATGAGTCACCACCACCCTACAAATATGAATCACCATCATACAAGTACGAATCACCTCCATCACCAGGTTACAAGAAGTGACCACCACCACCACCATCTTAACATAGATATAAGAGCCCCCACATCTACCACCAGTATACAACTATGTTTTCAATTCCCTTCAACAACATCTTGCTATTTATATCTGCATTGGACCCCTATTCGAGCAGCTTACTCCAATAGAGGACCCACCCATGCTCCAACAACATTTGCATCACCAAAGAAAAGAAAAATAAACAAAAAGGAGCTGCTTTATTCAAATGGTTATATATCTACTATTTATAGCAATTTTAAATAATGCACTGTTTGAAATGTTTGTGAACCCTTATGTTCCTATACTTTATAATACCAATAAATAAGATGCATAATATATTGATGTCCTTGTAAACATCAGATGGAAGGTTTAGCTTGCATTTTCTTCTTGATTACATATCACTGTTTACTTCTTTGATCTATGATCCAAAGCAATGAATCCAATTAAGGATAAATGCATGACAACTTGAATTTACATACCTCAGAAAAAAAAATGTTGGATAATCAATGTGGAGAAAAACAAACAGTGGGTGAAGCATTTCGATTAAAAGAGCTGTGGGATCACAGTTTCTCAGCATTGGGAAAAAAAAAAAAAAAAAACCGGATGCCACTCTTATAAATATAAGTCGATTCTGTAAACTACACACTAGCACACTCTGCATAGCTTCTATGTATGAGGTGTAATAAATAGCTCCTTCACCATGGAACTTTTCAGTCAACTTGTCAAATCATTGTGCTGATCATCACCAAATACCACACTGTTGCATACTGGACATGTCTGGAAAGAAGTGGAACCTTAAATAAATATTAAGAAAATACAGAAAACATGCTTCGAGTTTTCAAAGATGGGTGTTGGATTACCTTATTGATGCTGAGCCATTTGGAGCCGCAATGAGTATGGTAAGCATGTTTGCACGGTAAATTGATTTGTCTGTCACCTCTTTTGTATCGCATCTGACAAATGACACATCTGTTTTTACCACAAGAAACCGTGTAAAGTTTTGTAATTAGGACAGACTATGAAGGTAAAAAGATCAATCATCTAGCATTTCATTCATGTATTAGAAAGTATTAGCTAGAAAAGTTTGCCATAGTGTCACCTGTCTTCAGATTTTTTCCTAGAGAAAATTCCACCAGACTTGTGTTTTGAGGTGGGAAGTAGATCAATCAGCTCTTGTGAAAGTCCTCGACTTTGAGTTCCCACTGCCTCGCCCAAATCGAGTAGTTCCTACATAAGAAAATTAAATTATCTCATATTATTCCAGGAAATCCTGCATTGCCCAACTTGATGAACAAATTTGCACTGATTATCGTGTTAACTCGATCATGTAGTTGTATAACTCATTAATAATTGGCACCATTGTTGAACCTTTAGCTACATATTCAGTTATTCAGTACTCTCTCCTACTTAAGGGAGGAATCCACATTCAAAAAATTGTTTATTTCCTACCTCATAAGTCATGGTATCAGGGTCAACATCATCTTGCCACGAGACCTACAGTAACACATACAAAAAAAAAAACAGGTCAAAATCAATCATCAATCATTAGCATGATTCTTCAATGGTGAAGGACAAACAGAGATTGACAGTTATAAACCAGAGCTTCAGATTGCTCGATTAGCCACTTCACATTTACAGAACTCTCGTGCAGAATGTAGTCACATAAGAATAAATGATATCCTAAAAGTTCCAACCTCAGCACTGGCAGCATCTTGATCGTTTGGTTCTCCTGCATGTATTGGAAATAATATAAGCAGATGCTAATTTTAAGATATGAACGAGACGCTTGGTTTTAAGATAAGGGGCAGTAAATGTGATAAGGATTTTCAAACCTACTCAGAGATCATTAAAAGGTCGGTGCTTGTGTTTCCTCTCAAACTAAAAACTCCACAGATAGTAACTAAGCACTTACGTTCCTCTGGAATAGAATGCACTTCAGAAACCATACTTTGTTCGGATGGTATGCCTACAGTTATAGGATCTTCTGTGTTTGCCATGGAAGAGTATTCCCAAACTCTCCTACTAGAATCCATTCTCGGAGCAAGGCTATTGTCCTCGTAAACTCCATAATAATGACCCTCTGGATCAGATTGTCCATATTTATAGGAATTCATATGCATAGACCAATACAAAGATTCCTGAACATAAACAAATTACTTCATAAGATAGAGTAAAATTCCTCGAAGACCATAAAATTACTATTACAGCCTACCACAAGAATACATCGCTATAGAATATATGGAAAGCAAAGCATAGGGGCACATCGACATTATCAAATGCATGCAGAAACTCATAGAACGAAACGAAGAATAGGTCACCGAGAACAATTACGAAGTATAGTGAATAGGGAAAGCAAAATATAGCGCATATAATCGACTACACAGCAATTCCTTGTAGCAATGAGGGAAGCAACATACAAATTTACCTGATCAAGCATTGGGGCAAAGTTAAGATAATTCAAAGGAGCCGCTGGAGCACCGCCAAAGAAATCGACATAACCCTCAGAGACAGGGTATGAGTAGCCGTTGTCCATGTAATGCACCTCTATTTGCTCATCCCCGTTCATTGCTGTCTACAACACATCCTTCTTCATAAAACAATTGAACAAACAACACACACAGAGAAAGAGAGGCAGTAATTTAAATAGAACCAACCACTTTTTTATTGTAAATTAAACAACTTTTGTCAACTACATGTCAACTCATACAGACTCTAAGAAATTTGAGAAACGGGGGAATTTAAGCACTACAGTCCTCACATCGCTCCCTTCCCCATTCAAGAATCTCAAAACAAAGAACGTTATAAAGAAAAAACAACATACATTGCACTCTCATCAAACATCCCATTCAAGAATCAAGACGAAGCAGCTGAGCAAAAGAAACACAAGCACAAACTAACCATATAACAATGGCGCCGGCGCTGCTGAAGAAGAACTTGAAAACAAAAATAAAAACGAAAGGACAGCGAGGAAACGATGTGGAGATGGTGAGGCGGAGTTGCACGAGCAGAAGATGCAGACGCAAACGGCGGTGTAGATTCACACAGAGTGAAGGTGAAGATGTTTTTTTCTCTTTTGTCCGCTCCGCGTGTGGCGCTTATGCCGGATTTCTGCTGCGCTACACGACAACCCCCCCCCCCCCCCCCCCCCGATTTATATCTACGTCCTCTTTCAACTTTTCAATTCTTTATTATTATTACCGTTTCTTTCCTTCCCAATGGTACTCTACTCATCGTGGAGTATTTATTATTCGTAAATAAATACTTATGATTTACTTTTCAAGATTGCATTTTTAGCAGAAACTAAACTAAACGAAACTAATTACTGTTTGAGAAAAGTAAATACTGGAACAAGAAAGAGAGAGAGAGAATCGAGGAGGCGAATTCCGAAAATACTGTCTGCAAAAATCTTTGCCCTACAGCTGTAGTGAAGCAAACAATATCTAAGAATCCAAATTGTTTGCTTCTTTACTGTTTGGTCCCCTACTTACTTCTCCTTAGTCAATGGAAATCAGATAATATTGTTTTCTTTTTTCTTTTTCTTTCTTTAATTCTCTACCTTCCATTGGTTAATGTTTTCTATACAGTACTATTTATTATTACTATTATTCAGATTTCGTTGTTGGGATGATCAACTGCTGTACCCGTTAATTCTTTTTCTTTTTTTTAAAATTTCATGGCCTTTTATTGGTTTATTTTCTTTGTTGGGATGATCAACTGCTCCCTCTAAATCTCTAACATACATTCGATAGTACATAAATTATGAATAAATAATAAATTCTAAAAAAGAGTGCAGTTTGGGGTATAATTGCTCCCCCGGCCTCAATTATGATGTAACGAAAGTAATGATATCACATTATTAATGGATTATGATACTCGTTAAATAATGTACAACCTCCATCTCATTATATTAGAACTTATTTCCGTTTTGGTCCGTTCCATTATTTTTGAGTTCTTTCCTAAAATGGCAAAAAATACTTGACTACAATTAATTCTCTCTTCTTAAAATTGATTATAGCCACATATTTTTCAATTCATTAGTTTCTGTACAAGTCAAATAAGTCTTAATATAATAGGTATGCACAGTCAAATAGGCTGAATAGCAAAGGTGGGTCTCCCTCGTTAATAATTAAATGGGCGGTTATAACTATAATCAACAAAAAGGGTACAAGAGATTTTGGTCAACAGATAGGAGAGCAACTCTAGAGAGAGAGAGAGAGATTTGTTGAAGTATATGCATAGTAAGCTAAAAAGGAAATGGGGTGATGAGATCAAAATGGGCCCTCCCAATGACCTAAATGCAAAGCAAGGAATTCATTTTTCTTGACTCGTCACTATTTTGGATCCCATGATTACCAATTAGGCCTCCCCCAACGCACAACTTGAAATGTGGGATCTCTCCCACTTTTCGATGGGAGAGATCCATCTCCCGAAAGTTGTTTCAATATACGGAATCTCTCATGGATCTCTCTTATTTTTTATTATTTTTTTTCAATTTTATTAATTTCTTAAATCTTTTCTATTTCAATTAATATTTCAATTTATTAAATTTAACTATAAACCAAAATATTTGAAATTAATTTTATGTATTAAATTGAAATACTACTATACATTACATAAAATTAAAAATACTCTAAAATTAAAGAACTAGGCATTACATAAAATTAAAAAAAATATCCAAATTTAAATTAATTTCTTCAACATCACCAAGATTTGAAAATATTCCTCCAAATCCTCGGGCGACATGTTGCTCGTATCCTTGTCCTTGATCTTGAGATAAGTCTTTATCGCTTTGGTTTTTTCATAGTTAGCTTTAGTCTTTGCCCACTCCGAGAATGATTGATTCGTTTCGGCTGTTGTTTGGACAAGAGAGGCATTCAATTCCTCGGGAACGCCTTCTAGTGAAACACTTGCAGTAGCTTTCCCCTTTGCTCGAGCTTGGTGCTTCCCAATTGGCCGTTCATGGCTGAAGAAGGACGCATCATCCTCGGATCGACTAGAGTTGGACGATCTATCAAGGCCCTTTTGTCGCTTATCAGAGCCGCTTGTGTCGTTCCTGTTGAGGTTATATACTGCAAAGCATACTTTTATGCGTGTACATTAACTGTATCTTCCTGTTTTGGAAATAAATATTTTGTTATATGATTTGCATAGTAATTCGTGTTATGGTTATACAAATAAGTGTACGGTACTATATATTATAAATAATATGGTGTTGGTGGTCACACGGAAGATCATATTATAACATTCTTATATAGTTAAAGTGTGTTTGCAACCTAAAGTAATCTTGGACATATTACTTGTTAAGATTGTAGTATAATGCTTGATATTAGCTGGTCTTGGCTATTAGCTTATACTGGTGCATACACAGTTGCATTGAACAGGATCGCGGTGAGATAAATCCTTTTATACTAACTTAAATAAAGGATCATGATAGGATATGGCCTAGCTACTAGGCCCAAGCATCAAGCCCAATATAATTGGGGCTCCGACTGTCAAGCTCGGCCTATGCAGCTCGGCCCACTTAAGAGCCTTACTTGGCTCGGCCCAAACAGCCCACCTAGGCCGAATCCACTTTGGCCCACCTCAAAGGAATCTCTACACCAAGGCAACTCCTACATCGACTACAATTCAAGCTCCACAAGAGATATAGAAGTTCGGTGTTTATCCAGTAAAGGAGGAGATCAAGCCAAAGAGTCCTAATAGGAAAAGACTTATAATCCTAGTCGAATTCCATATGTAAACACTTATAAATAGGGGTTTAGAATAGGTTGAGAGGGGAGAACAATCTTGTAATCACTACTCATACCAACAATAAAGATCTACACTCTTTCCGCCCGTGGACGTAGATCTATTCCGATAGATCGAACCACGTAAACCCCTTTGTGTTCCGTTTACTTTCGTGTTCGTTAAATCCCAGTTCTCGTGCATTAACTATCTTGCGAAAATAAGATCGATCACTGGCGCCGTCTGTGGGAAGAAAATCTGTGAATCTTGATCAAATTTTGCAAGTTTGCTATAATCACGATGGCCGGGAAATCAACACGATCTACTGCTGCCGCTAATAAGTCCGCCGCCGCCACCGCCGCTGCTAAGGAGAAGGACGCCCAGCAAACCGCTCATGAATCAACCGAAGCCTCCAGCCATCCACCCAGCTCTAATCAAAGACGCCCCGGGAAGGAGCGTGCGCTGACTCCGGAAGGGCATATCAGAAATATCCCGGTGGATCAGTTCGGCAGACCGCTCCACCCCAGCCAAGAAGGTCACAGCAGCGGTCGTGACGGAGAGGAGGCCCCGAAGCTCCAGCCGCAGGAACTTGAAGATGCAGTGAAGAGTTTCCTTGCATATAAAGGCACAGAATTCTTACAATTCGTCAACCAACAAAGAGCTGGACATCATGGAGAACGTGGAGCTACACCCCATTCCCATCAGCAACACGATTCTCAAAGCATCCAGATTGTGGGCGCACGAGAAGCGGCACCTCATCAAAGAAGGTTCGATGATAAACGCCAAGGAGACTCCAGACATTCACCTCGCCGTACCATCACCCCACCTCGTCGTCATACTGCTTCACCTCGGCATGACGACGATCACCGAGGAGGGAGATTTACTCTTTACAGTAAGATCTCTACTCCCTTCACCAACTACATACTCTACACTCCTCTCCCAGAGAAGTATCGAGTACCTCCTATCAAGCCTTACAACGGCTCATGCGATCCGAGCAATTTCCTGTCCCAATACCAATATAATATGATGAATCAAGGTCTCAGCAAGGATACCTACATGTGTAAGGTATTTCCAGAACTGCTTGTCGATAACGCTCGTAGTTAGTTCGATAGCCTGCCTCCATGCAGTATCGGATCATACGCAGACCTGCTCGAAGCTTTCGAACGCAGGTTTTTCCAGAAAGCCGAGGCAAAAAGTACCCCGGCCCAACTTCTTTCCATTAGACAGAGACGAGGAGAATCAATAAGTGACTTTATGACTAGGTTTAACGAGGAAAGCCTGAAAGTCGATCGCTTGACCGACGAAGTCCTTATCTCAGCCTTCCAGAATGCCATCCAATCTGGTGCTCTCTACAAGGAGATCATAAGGGAAGAGCCACGGACATCGAAGCAGCTGTGGAGCATCGCGGATCGTTTCGCACGAGCAGATGAGGCGGATAGGAAAAAGCGCGAGGCTGATAAGCCCGAACCATCTGATCGGAGGAAAGAAGAGCGCAATGACCGAAGTCAGGGCCGCCGAAGTGCCTTAGATAGACTACAGCGAGGCCCCCTTGAATCCCGACTTGGACCTCGGCAAACTTCGGAAAAGACCCAATTCACGCCACTGACAAAGCCGAGGACGGAGATTTATGAGCTTCATACCAACCTGTTTCAAAGACCTCAGCCCATGTCACGTGGTGGGTCAAGACGCCGGTCTAAGGATAAATACTGCCGATTTCATGAGGACTACGGTCATGACACAGAAGACTACAGGGAGCTAGCTGCGGATATCGAGCACCTGGTACGTGACGGTATGTTTAGAAAGTACCAAAGTCGCGGCCAATATGATGCCCGACCCCAGGGTAGGGGAAAGCGCAGAAACCGATGAGGGAACAATTGCGCCCCCCATGTTGATAAAAAGCCCAGGCCTGATGACGAGGAGGGAGACGAAGATCAACCACGGATCGACGGAGTCGTCACTGCTATTACCGGGCTCCCACAAGGAGCAACGAAGTCGTCACTCAAGGTCGAGGCCAGAAGTCCCTCTACAGACGAGCCTCTACAGAAAAGGTTCAAAAAAGACGAGGTCATTACCTTCTCAGAGAAGGACCTAGTACCACCAATAATACCTCACCAAGACGCTATTGTCATTGAGGCAGTGGTGGCTAATAAGCTCGTCCATCGAATCTTCATCGACAGTGGAGCCTCAGTAAGCGTACTCTTTAAGGATTGCTTTGAGAAGTTAGGGGTCGAAGAAGCTCGTTTAGCACCAGCACCAATTCCCCTTAGAAGCTTCGTCCAATAAGAGACGCAAACTGAAGGGATAATTCAACTCCTAGTGACAGTGGGAAAGCACCCATTGTCATCCACTAAGTTCGTCAGTTTTTTTGTTGTGAAGGCGAACTCCCCCTATAACATCATCCTAGGAAGAGATTGGTTGGTTGCAATGAAGGCAATATGCTCGGCATACCACCTAACGATCAAAATTCCATCGAAGAATGGGGTAATTATAATTCGCGGTGACCAGAAAAGGGCGAAGGAATGCATGCAGATCGCCCTATGAGGTGTTGGGACACCTCAGCATCCGCAAGCATAGCAATTACAGAAATCCGAAGTGTTAGAAGACGACTCTGCATTCTACGAGCCAGTAGGAGCTGTTGTAATGTACGAAAACGACCCCACTAAGGTTGTTAAGGTCGGCTTCGCTGGAGGAGCCGAACTTCGCAAGCAAGTTGTCCAACTACTTCGGGAATATAAAGATGTCTTCGCCTGGTCACCACTCGACATGACCGGAGTTTCACCAAATGTTATCACACACCGGCTGAACATTGACCTCGGAGTAAAGCCAGTCCGGCAAAAGCAGCGGGTATTCGCAGCAGACCGGAACCAGGTCATACATGATGAAGTGCACCAACTGTTAGAGGCCCGAATACTCTTCGAGGTCAAGTATCCGACGTGGATTGCTAACCCGGTGATGGTGAAGAAACAAGGAGGAGGTTGGCGAATGTGTATTGACTACACCGATCTAAATAAACACTGCCCCAAAGACTGTTATCCTCTTCCCAACATCGACAAGAAAGTCGAGGCTCTGGTCGGCCACAAGGTTTTCAGTTTCTTAGATCTGTATAAAGGATATCACCAAGTCTTGATGAGTGAAGAAGACGCACCAAAGACCGCTTTCATCACTGACTTCGGCGTCTTTGCATATAAGAAAATGCCATTCGGACTAAAGAATGCTGGAGCTACTTATCAAAGAATGGTGGACAAGATATTTAAGCTCCACATCGGTAACAATGTGGAAGTATATGTGGATGACATCATCGTCAAAAGCAAAGAGCCAACCACCTGTGTCGACGATCTCAAGATCGTCCTCGGCCTCCTTTGGAAAGCTAACCTGAAGCTGAATCCTGAAAAGTGCACCTTTATGGTCCGGTCTGAAAAATTTTAGGATGCTGGGTTTCTCGAGAAGGATTAAAGGCTAACCCGTCCAAGGTCCGAGCTGTTCAAGAAATGAAAGTTCCGGAGAAGATTCACGACGTGCACAAATTGACGGGCTGCCTAGCTGCCCTTAGTCGTTTCCTCTCGAAAGCGGTAGAGAAGTAACTCCCGTTCTTCAAGATTCTTAAGAAGAACCCAGTTTTTAAATGGGAAGAGGAACATAAATCAGCGTTTGCCGACCTGAAAAAAGACCTCTCTGAGCTTCCAACTTTGTCGGTCCCGCATGAAGGTGAGATTCTATCCCTATACCTCGCGGCTTCGGATGAGACTATAAGTGCAGTCCTAGTACGTGAAGAGAGACATCGGCAACTCCCGATCTACTTCATCAGCCGAGCACTCAAAGGACCAGAGACGAGGTATCAACCACTAGAAAAGATTGCACTAGCGTTAGTAAACGCAGCGAGGAGGCTACGACCTTATTTCCAGGCACATCCTATTCAGGTCCTCACTGACCTCCCACTTCGGCAAGTGCTATTGAAGCCTGAAGTTTCGGGGAGAATTGCGAAATGGGCAGTAGAGCTAGGTGAGCATGACATCAGCTACTGTCCACGCAGTGCTATCAAAGGCCAAGCCTTAGCTGACTTCCTTGTGGAATCTAAATTTACGGAATCACCGAAGCCACTCGATGCCGCCTCGGATATTGTCAAAGCCGAACCCACAAGTAAGCCACCAAAAGACTTCCTTGTGGACGGGGCTTCTGGAAAATTAGGAAGCGGTGCGGGCATCATACTTCTCAGTCCAGACGAGCAGGAGATAACCTATGCACTTCGGTTCGACTTCCCTACCATAAATAATGAGGTGGAGTACGAAGCCCTAATTGCAGGACTTCGCCTCGTTCAAAGTCTTCAAGTACGAGCTGTACAAGTCTACTGTGACTCCCAAGTCATAGTTAGCCATATGCTCGGCACATACGAGGTAAAGGGCGACAGGATGAAGAAGTATCTCCAAAAAGCTAAGAGACTGCAAGAAAGCTTCACCTACTTCGAGTTGGTACGAATCCTAAGAGGAGCAAATACCCGAGCTGATGCTTTGAGCAAATTGGCGTCCTCGTCAACAAGCTCTCCAGTGGAAGAAGTCAAACACCGAAGTATAGAAGAAGCCGAGGTCGGCCTCGTAATTGATGATGAAGCACCAAATTGGATGACTCCCCTTCGGAATTATTTGGAGAAGGGCGAATTGCCCAGTGACAAGCTTGAGGCAAGAAAGATCTTAAGCAAGTCACCAAAGTACGTTCTACAAGAAGGAATTCTGTACAGAAAGTCATACCTTCAACCTTTCCTAAGATGTGTCGGGCCGAACCAAGCAAACTATGCGTTAAGCGAAGTTCATGAAGGGTCATGTGGAAGCCACATTGGAGCTCGAGCACTGTCAAAGAAGGTCATGCGCTGGGGCTACTACTGGCCTACAATGTTTCAAGACGCAGTCGAACTAGTCAAAAAGTGCCCAAAATGTCAAATCCATGGAACGGTACCGAGACTACCTCAAACCGACCTCATAAACATGCAAAGCCCGTGGCCGTTTGTGCAATGGGGAATTGACATCGTCGGACCATTTGATAAAGCTCCCGGACAACTCCAGTTCCTCATCGTAGCCATCGACTACTTCACTAAGTGGGTCGAAGCTGAGCCCTTGGCAAAGATCACAAGCAAGAACGCCCTCAACTTCGTATGGAAGAATGTGGTTTGCCGTTTCGGTGTACCTCACATCCTCATTTCGGATAATGGAACGCAATTCACCGATCGGACATTCAGAGAATGGTGTGAAGGGCTTCACATTCACCAAAAGTTCACTTCGGTAGCTCATCCTTAAGCGAACGGCCAAACCGAAGTTACGAACAGAACGATTGTCAAGGGACTCAAAACCCGCCTCGACAAAGCCAAAGGAGATTGGGCCGCAAATTTACCCCAAGTCCTATGGTCGTACCGAACAACTCCCCGGACCTCGAACGGTGAAACACCTTATAGTTTGGTGTACGGAACCGAAGCAGTGATCCCGGTAGAGATAGGCCTGCCGAGCCCGCGCACTATCAACTTCACAGCCGAAGTCAACGAGGAAGACCTCCGAACCGAACTGGATCTGCTGGAAGAAAAACGAGAGCTCGCCTACATAAGAGAAGCTAAGTACAAGCAACAAGTAGCTCGGTACTACAACCAAAGGGTGAAGTACCAACAATTCCAAGTAGGCGACCTTGTGCTTCGGAATAACGAGGTCAGCAAAGCGGAAACGCTCGGCAAGCTTGAAGCCACATGGGAAGGACCATACCGAGTTGAAGAAGTCCTCGGCAAAGGGTCGTACAAGCTTGCCCATTTATCCGGTGAGCCCTTACCCCGCACATGGCACATTAGTCATTTAAAAAAATACTTTGTATAAGTGGAGGAGAGTAATGTCTAGGATCAGTTCATTTAAGGTCGTAGGTGTTAAGAGTCAGGTCGTCTCGTCAGCTATTTTTTTTTTTTTTTTTTTTTTGTTCTTTTCTTCAATAAAGTTTTATTTTTCCTTCATTATACGTTTAAAATCTTGCATATCATATCTTGCATGTCTCTCCATTCTACTTATGCTTAGTATTTTGAAACCCTGGCGAGGGTAATTTAATAAACTCCACATTGGGAGTAAATTCTAAACGCGCGCGTACCGACCTAACCATGTTAAAAATAGAAGTTCAAACTGCCTGGGCTTAAAATGAAGGAACCACCTTCGTTAAAAGCTAGGAAGAAGTACTTTTGTTTAAAACAAGGAGGCACCACCTCGGTTAAAAACAAAGATACGGCCTTTGTTTAAAACAGAGAAGAGCCTAAACCTCGTCGGATGACGAGGTCGTGCTAATTAAAGCCTAAACTTCGCCTTTGACGAAGTCGTGCTACTCAAAGCCTAAACCTCGTCGAATGACGAGGTAGTGCTAATTAAAGCCTAAACTTCGCCTTTGACGAAGTCGTGCTACTCAAAGCCTAAACCTCGTCGAATGACGAGGTAGTGCTAATTAAAGCCTAAACTTCGCCTTTGACGAAGTCGTGCTACTCAAAGCCTAAACCTCGTCGAATGATGAGGTAGTGCTAATTAAAGCCTACACTTCATCTTTGACGAAGTCGGGCTACTTAATCCTAAACCTCATCTTTTGACGAGGTAATGCTCATTATGGCCTACCTTTGTATAATACAAGGAAATATATCTATGTTAAAACAAGGTAAAAGGCTAATATGAGTACAGAAAATTCCGTTTTTATTTCAAAAATGGAAGAGTACAATACATGGTGATTAAGACGAACTCGAGGGCTTGGGTTTGCTAAAACTAAGCCATCTAGTAGGAAAATCACCATCGGAGTTGAAATTTAAAACATCATCTATATTAAAGCGGCCTCGACCTCGTTCACCACTACCTCGTCCTCGACTCCGACCACTACCCGGTTGAAGACTCCGACCTCGACCTCGTCGAGCCAATCTTTGCCGTTCTTGTTCATAAATCTCTTTAGAGTGCCGCGTATATCTCATTTCTGATCGATCCGCGGGAGTCGACGATCTCGAGGGATCAGTGGTAGTGGACGAACTTGAAGGATGAGAGTCCTTTCCCAGTCAAGCAGCCAATTTCGGACGCCGAGCTAGAATCACATCGTACATACCAGCTATGCGTTTCAGCTCAACCATCTGATCTTTGAGTTGCCAGGAGTCCGCCCCGTATCTTTCGTGGTAATCCTTACACTGGGCTGCGATTTCTGTTACCTTTGCATCAACTTCGGCTATGGTTTTCCCGCCGTTTCGGCGGACAATGGCCTCGTATTCAGTATGCTCCTCGGCGATCCTTATAGATTCTTCCTTCATGGCATCATACTTATCTCCAAGCTCTAGGAGCCGAGCTTGAAGCTCATCATTTTTGATTTGAGCGGCTCTAAGTCTCATGTCGGCCTCGCCCTGGATATGGTCAGCTTGGTCTCTCAAGCGAAGAGCTTCGACATTCTTAGCTTCAAGAGCCCGTAATAAGTTGTTGATTTTAGCTATGTACGGGGATGCATCAAAAATAGTGGGGGAAGACTACAACGCAAAAGGAAAAAAAAGTTTCAATTAAATGTTGAAACTTTATTATGCCACAAAGGCGAAAGTCAAGCGACATCCTACCGATGCCGTAGTATAAAAGCCTTACAAAAAAAAAAAAAAAAAAAAAAGGGGGAGGAGAAATATTTTTAAAAAGGTGATCAACTGACCACTCCGGCATTCTCTTCATCCTCACAACGAGCTTCATCATTAGCCGGAGCGGTTTCATCCTCGCCCCTGACCTCAGCCTCGCCAGCATCCTGCACCCCGGTCTCCGCAGTGCGGTGGAGGTTGGCGATCACTTCTTCCAGCTTGTCGTCTCGGTCGACCGGGCAATTTTGAACTGCCTCGGCAGTCAAATAATTAGATGCCGAGGCCAAGCTATCCAACAGAGGGATACCTTGGATACTTTTCAGTAAAGCCTCGGCATACATGCGGTATACGAGCTCATCCGACATCTCCTGATAACCGTACTTGGATTTATCCAAGTCCGGCATATCAACAGCAATGCCGTCGATGGTGTCACTGACCGCGCGAGCGTTCAGAACCGAAGCCACCTGCCCGGCAAGTTCTGAGAACTTTTCAGACCGGAAGAGTCCCTCTGTATATGCCCGAAGCAGAGGCCCTTGCCCGGCCACCATTTCAGCCTCGCGTCGCCTAGCCGCCTCCACCTCGGCCCTCAAAGAGATCGCCTCCGCCTTTGCCGCCTCGGTAGCAGCTCGCTCTGCAACCAATTTAGCTTCGGTCAAAGCCAACTGGTTGGTGAGGACGCCCTTCCCATTTTCAAGGTTGCGCCGAGCCTGGGCCATCTCGTTGTACCGATCGACCCCGGAGGTCAGAAAACCGCTCAATTCAGAGGCCAAATCACTTAGCCTCGTCACCATGTCCTCGGCACCCTATATAAACACACATTAACGTTGAAAAATATATAATAATGAAATGCCGAAGTACATCTGTAAGTGAGATACTACCTCCGGAAATGGCCGAGGCTGATTCACCAGTTCTCCAAAACCCTGGCGTCCAACACCGCCAGATAACCGGACTGCAGTAACTGTGCAATCCTCCTCTCCAGTCGGAGCAGCAACAACCAACTTCCGCTGTTTTGTTTTTCGAACGAGAGGTCGCTCTGGAGGGGACCCCATTGGTGAGGAACCTAGTCCGCTCTCTGTTCGTTCCGAAGAAACCTCGGATGCTGACTTTTCGGTAGTACTCGACCTTGCCCTCTTCTTACCAAGAAGTTTCACTGTAGAAAAACAGTCAGAGCCTCATCACAATGAAACAGAACACATAAACACATAAAACAAAGAAACGGACCAAGTGGAGCCTCACCCTTCACCGGCTCAACCATGGAGTCTGGATCATAAGGGCTCAGCCCCGCCATAGCAAGATCGGCCTCAGTGAATTCTTCATCAACGAGGCTAGTCAACACTTCATCAAGCACACCGAACTTTTTTCGGTGCCTTGGTTCCTCAATTTACCCACATTCCAGATGAAATGTCGGACCTCACCGAACCGACAGAAGAAGAACTTCGACTGCTAGTTCGGGATTTTTGACTTCGTCTTCACTCGAAAGCCAAGACGGGGTGACAGATAATACCACCCATTGTAGGAATTAAATTGAAAATATTTCAGGATCAGCTCTACTGACAGGCTGACCCCGTGACGACTACTAAGTATGCCTAAAGTAGTAAGCTGCCTAAACGAGTTCGGCGTTATTTGCGCTAGAGGAATGCTGAACTTCCGAAGAAGGTCGGCAAAAATAGGGGGGAGGGGAAGACGAAGACCATGGCATAAGCAATCTTCGTAGATAGTTACGAAGCCAACCGGAGGGTTGGACGCCCTATCCTCCGGCCGAGGTACTAACATCTCTATCCAATCAGGAAATAAATAATTTTTTGCAATTTTCAAAATTGCAGAGGAATCTAGGGTTGAAGAAAATTTTGACACTGTTCCGACCGAATCACGGGGAGAAGCAAAAACTACCCTACAATTCGACGGAATGACCGACTCTACAGTATATACATCTACCTCTATATTTTCCGGCGAATGAGATACCGGCGGCGACATAGACCTGTCGCCCGAATCCTGGCTACCACTACCGCTAGACTCGCGCGTAAAAGAAGAAGAAGCCATGGACTTACTTTTTAAGCAATGGAAGACTGTGATGACAACGAATGTGTCACTGGATTCTGGTGTAACACTGACGGCAACACTGCAAGCGTGAAGGAAGAAGATGAATTGCCTAAAATTTTTAGGGTTCCAAATTTCAAAAATGTTGATTGTGGCGTCTGAAAAAAGTTTTAGTAACTTTCCGCCTACTTTATCAGGACCCCAAACGGTGCATTAAATGTAACTGACACATCACGTGTTAGACCTCATCCTAATGAGACGGTTCACATTCCGACTTCGTCAAAATTTTATTTCCGAAGGGGAATTATGAATTCTAATTCCACCTCGTTTTAACGAGGTGGCAAGCATTCCGACTTCGTCGAAATCTAATTTCCGAGGGGCAATGCAAATTTTATAACCACCTCGTTTTAACGAGGTGGCAAGCATTTCGACTTCGTCGAAATCCAATTTCCGAGGGGCAATACAAATTTTATAACCACCTCGTTTTAACGAGGTGGCAATCATTCTGACTTCGTCGAAATCTAATTTTCGAGGGGCAATGCAAATTTTATAACCACCTCATTTTAACGAGGTGGCAAGCATTCCGACTTCGTCGAAATCCAATTTCCGAGGGGCAATGCAAATTTTATAACCACCTCGTTTTAACGAGGTGGCAATCATTCCGACTTCGTCGAAATCCAATTTCCGAGGGGCAATGCAAATTTTATAACCACCTCATTTTAACGAGGTGGCAAGCATTCCGACTTCGTCGAAATCCAATTTCCGAAGGGGCAATGCAAATTTTATAACCACCTCATTTTAACGAGGCGTTTTAACGAGGTGGCAAGCATTCCGACTTTATCGAAATCCAATTTCCGAGGGGCAATGCAAATTTTATAACCACCTCGTTTTAACAAGGTGGCAAGCATTCCTGACTTCGTCGAAATCCAATTTCCGAAGGGGCAATGCAAATTTTATAACCACCTCATTTTTAACGAGGTGGCAAGCATTCCGACTTCGTCGAAATCCCATTTCCGAAGGGGCAATGTAACTTTCACTACTCATGCTTCACCTTTCTACCCCAGCTCACACCCTCACTTCCATATCTTTTTGGGGGGGGATGTGATAGGATATGGCCTAGCTACTAGGCCCAAGCATCGAGCCCAATATAATTGGGGCTTCGACTGTCAAGCTCGGCCTATGCAGCTCGGCCCACTTAAGAGCCTTACTTGGCTCGGCCCAAACAGCCCACCTAGGCCGAATCCACTTTGGCCCACCTCAAAGGAATCTCTACACCAAGGCAACTCCTACATCGACTACAATTCAAGCTCCACAAGAGATATAGAAGTTCGGTGTTTATCCAGTAAAGGAGGAGATCAAGCCAAAGAGTTCTAATAGGAAAAGACTTATAATTCTAGTCAAATTCCATATGTAAACACTTATAAATAGGGGTTTAGAATAGGTTGAGAGGGGAGAACAATCTTGTAATCACTACTCATACCAGCAATAAAGATCTACACTCTTTCCGCCCGTGGACGTAGATCTATTCCGATAGATCGAACCACGTAAACCCCTTTGTGTTCCGTTTACTTTCGTGTTCGTTAAATCCCAGTTCTCGTGCATTAACTATCTTGCAAAAATAAGATCGATCAGATCACATCTTGGACGATTATTATTTCTTAATTCTAGTTGTCAAAATATTCAATTATATATTTATAATTATTATTACTTTGATTTATCATGAGTGAGAGTTGTCGCAACTCAAATATTCTCCATATCTTGGGTAATAATATTATAAATATGATAATTAATATTCAATAATGATATTTGGCCATAATGTGGCCGGCCACATTATGACATTTTTCATAATATATGTCATTTTGAAAATAAGAAATAATTATTGTAATTAATTACATTTATATTTTAACTTCAAAAAAAATTTCCCCCCAAAATTACTTATTTTTCCTATTTTTTTTAAATAAAAAGTAACAAATTCTTTAAATAATCAAAATAATCAAATAATTAAAGGGTTATTTTTAAAAAAATATATAAATTATACGAAAAATCACTTTTGATTTTTCTTATAATCTAAAAATGTTTGGCATAAATATATAAATTACTTCATGTTAAAAAAAATAAAATAATTAAAATTATGGCCGGCCACATTGTGACCGAATAGCATCACCCATTAATATTATAGTTAGAAATTGTGTCTCGGTGCGCCGAGTTGATGATGTCCCCTTGAGGCGTTCTTAGGATTATTATATCAAACCCTGCAGGTGGATTAAGTTCCGATATAATAATGAGGTCGAACGGGTACTACTCTTGGTTTAGAGATTAATTAATTAAAGTAGTCAGTAGCTTAAATTAATTAATGTACATGCGATATCTTAAACACAAAAAATAATTTAATTCAAAAAGGAGCCCGGAATGTAATAATTTGGGATTGGACAGCGGTGCAATATTATTTTACTATAGTGGAATGACTATAATATTAATACAATTAAATGGAGTATTCGGGGCCAGAGAATATTTGGATTATTTAATTATATTGAGAGGCACAGTCCAAATCCTCCTTAAGATCCTTGGAGTAGCCCAATAGAGTATAGCCTGACCCATTAACCAAACCTTGATTTCTCCACCAGTCCACTTCTTATCTATAAATAAGGGATGAGTGGAAAAGGAAGATACGTGATTTTCAAATTCATAAATCTGAGAAAGAGGGCGCTAGTTCTTGGGTAGGCAGAGAAGATAGATTTTCGCCCACTCGAAATTCTTCTCGTTGCTAGGGAATACTCTAGAAGAAATTCTTCTTGATGCTAGGGAATACTCTAGAAGATCTCAAGGTCTACATTCAAAGAGCTAGATCTCGTGTGCAGAGATCTAGTGCGTGGAAGATCATTTGCTTCTACTCAGTTTTCTGCCTGATTTACGCAAACAGGTATACGATCTTAGATCGGTTTCCACTTTCAAGATCTATAATCGTATGATAATAATTATTAAAAAATAATTAAATCTGCATCTAAGGGATCCCGGATCCAACAACTGGTATCAGAGCCAACTCGGCTCTGTAGATTTAATTGTGTATAATTATTTGTTTCATATTATTACATTAGATGCAATTAACTCGGTTTTGCAGAGATCCAATTGTCATGGTAATATGAATATTTTTGGTTTTAATTTTGTATTAAAATCGGTCTATTTATGGCTGTGTTTTTTAAACACACGAGGGTTGATCATGCTAGATTAGATTTATTTTCATTTTTATTTTTGTAAAATCAATGTAAAATTTGGATCTATGTAATCGATCGAGCTACCATGACCGGAAGAGAACCAACCAACCATGGTTGCGGTGGTGGAGACGGCGGATGTCCCGTCGGACGTCTTGGAGTCGCGGCGGCGCTATGGTGGCAATAAACACCGTGAGATTCATATTGATTGGCCCCTACTCCCCTCTTTGGAATTGCTCCGTAGGAGATTGAAACATATGATTGAGATGAGGTAGTTGAGCTTCATTGGCCCTTCTTTCTTGCTCATCTTTCCATGCTCGAAATTCTTCCATTTCCTTCATAAGAGCCTCCATAACTTGATGAGTAGCTCCCATAGCTTGGTCTTCACGATTTACTCTTCTATGTCTTCTTTCAAATTCCAAGATCAAAGGTTCAACAAGTCTTCCCTTGGATCTAGTGTGCATACACCTATAAAATAAAAATCAAAAGAAGCAATACTTGAATTAGCAACTTAGTAACCAAATAAACTATTGAAATTCAAACTAAACATTCCCCGGCAATGGCGCAAAAAATTTGATCGCTCCACTTTTAAGGTAGAGAAATGCAATAATAATCGAATAGTATATCCGAGTCGAACACAAGGAATGTTTGTGGCGTAAGATTTCAAGTAGTAATCTACCTATCTATACTCGCTATCCAAGCTACAAGTAGACATGTTTTTGGATTTTCTATAAGCTAACAATTAAAGTAAATAACAACTTCAAACTATAACAAATGATCAAACAAGTAAACAAACGATCTAAATTCAATAGGTGACAAGGGTGATTCCAACTATATTTCGATGAGGCTTAAGTGATGGGGATATAGAAACTCTAACTAGAACTAACCATTTTAATCTAACTTCATGTGGGAAACCTCCTAATTATGATTCATTCAATTCTCATTGCAACGAAATTAAGTTGATTAATGAAATACCTAATTCCGACTAGGACATCAAGTAGATCATTAACTCCCAATAGCATAATGAGTTTCTTATCCCTACTATCTCTGGCATGCAATTCTTTTGTTTCCTAGCATCTAATCTAAGCTTCCTAGGCATTAGATCAAACACTTGATAAAACTATGGTGATCAAGCATAAATGCATAATAAAACATAGCCCCAAGAGAAATGAACATGAAGATAGACGGCAAATTCAATAATTAAAGTCTAATTGCATCACTTAACCCTAATCTACATATAATTGGAATCACAAAGGGATTTAACTAGATATGATTAAGGAAAATAAACCATAGTAAATAGATAAAATCATTCTTAGATGAAAGCGAATAAGATAAGGAATAGAAATATGGTCTTCAATCTTCAATCTCCAAAGTAAATGTTCAACAATCTTCAAATTACTCAAAGTAGCTAAAGAGAAATGAAATTAGGGTTCTGGAGTGAATATGGAAGCTAAGAATACCCAAATGGGTCTAATTTAGGTGTTTAATGTTGGAGTTGTGTATAGCTAAAGCAAAAACATGTTTTTTGGTATATACAATATGTATTCCACTATTTACAATCACCTATCTGATTAAATATATTAATAAGAATAAGCCCAATATCTCATGTTTTAGAACACGTGGACGGCTCGGGTGTCAGGGAGATCACGTAGTGTTCGATAATAATTATGAGATATAAACAGTGTCATAATCGAGATAGCTCGGGAAAGCTATCGTTTAGACTGCTGATCGCTCTCACTTTAGGGGTGAGAAAAAGATGCAATGATAATTGATTGAGTATAATCGAGTCGAATCCACAAGGAATGCTTTGGCATGAGAATTTCAAGTAGTAACTTAGCTATCTAATCACTATTCAAGCTACCAACTAACATATTTTTATATTTTTGATTAACTAAGAATAATAAAAGTAATTAACAAACTTAAAGTTTAACTAAGCAAGTAACAAGTAATCAAATGACAAAAACTCAATGAGAAATGAAAGTGACTCCAATTATACTTCAATTAGGTATAGGTGATAGGGATGTAGGACTTTAACTAGAATTAGTCATTTTAATCCAATTTCATGTGGAAAACCTCCTAAGTGTGATTCACTCAACTTTCATTGCAATGAAATCAAGTAGATTAATGAAAGGCCTAATTCCTACTAAGATATCAAGCAATTCATTAACTCCCAATAGCTCATGGAGTTCTGTAACCTTACTATCTCTAGCATGCAAATCTCTTGTTTACTAGCATCTAATCCAAGTCTCCTAAACATTAGATCAAACACTTGATATGCAATTATGGTGATCAAGCACAATTACATAATGAAACATGGCACCAAGAGAAATGAACATGAAATTAGAAGGTAAATTTATAGATCAAAGCCTAATCCCATCACTTATCCCCAATCTACATATAATTGGAATCACAAAAGAAATTAGCTAGACATGATTAAGAAAAATAAACCATGAACAATAGATGAAATCATAATAGAAAGATAGAGAATTCAATAAGGAAGAAAAATATGGTCTTGAATTTCAAATCCACCAAGTGTAGCTCCACAAATCTTGAAATTACTAAAGTAGAAAGTATGAATCTCAATTAGGGTTTTAAGAAAGTGTTCGAAGGTAAAGATACCCAATTAGGGAAGATTTAGGGGTTAAATACATAAAAATTGGATTTGGAGACGAGTTGGACCGAGTTTGGACGGACCAAACTCGGTCCTTAAGTGAAAAGGGGCAGACCGATGACGGTTTGGGAGGATGGCGGTCTGTCAAACTGCCGTGATAGATTGCCGTTCTCTATGTCTACAGTAACCAACTTGCCGCCGGTTTGAGGAGGGGGACACGGCGGTCTGGCAGAACGCCGGTCTCCCTTCTTTGACTGGTTCCATCCCGTCTTGCTTTCTTCTTCTAGTTTTCTTCGTTCTTCGATCGAACCGACTTTTAAACTCGAGTTTCTACCTTTTTAAGCTTGTTTCTTCCTCGTTTCTGGCCCTCGATCCTTAGCTACTTGAATGCTCTTCCAAATTCCTACAAAAGTAGATCAAAAACCGAAAGAAAATGAGAAAAGTGTAGAATATGTTACAAGTTCAAAACCCTAACAATTCTAGCATTTAAACACCTAATTCGAGCCTCAAACACATATAAAATACACTCGATATGCACATAAAATACGTGTTAATCACTCTCCCAAACTTAAGCCATTGTTCATCCCGAACAATGGAATGAACAATCAAAACACTTAACATGTATGAGGTGTGCATTTTAAGTTCATCGATGCCTCATGTCATTTCAAAAAAATCATTTTAATTCAAGGAAATTATCAAGTCAAGCCAAGCATTCATAAAATCACTCACTATCCTAGCTTAGAACTCAATCACTCAAACACATTCAACCCTAGACCTCACAAGAAGTGTGTGTATCACTCGATCACTCAATATAGGGAAAAAGGGTAAGCACTCATCGAAATCATGCAATACACAACTTTGGCCATAAGCTTGCTTATCAACTCAAGTTTCTAATACTACTATGTGTGCACAAATTATAATCAAATAGGTCTTTCTTTAGCTTGTAATGTAGGGACATTGGTTAAGGTAGAGAATTTTAGGCTAAGTGACTTAAATTTTCATCTAAGTTCCTTCACCTCCTTTCTTCACCTTTCTACGTATGAATTTCTTCATCTTCTGCCTTATCCAACCCCCTTTTTTATCAAATGAAAACCCAAGCCTATTCTAACCCTTTATCAAATCAAAAGACACACTCCTTTATGCTCTTATTCTTTCTTTTTTTTTTCTTTTTTTTTTCTTATAAGAACTTTGTTCTTACTCATTTTTTTCTCTTTTCTCTCTTTTTTTTTCTAAGAACTCTGTTCTTATCATTTTCTTTTCTAACATTGATCTTATAGGAGTGTTCTTTCAATGAAACACAAATCTCAAGCCCTTCATTTTCACCCACCATTTCCTTTGAATTTTCAACTTTCACCAAGGTTTCCTTAACCATCCTTCACCCCCTATCATCCGGTTTTAGAATGAAAAGCTTAATTAAGGCTCAAAATAGGACAACAACGGTTATGATAGATAGGTTAGTGTTTAGGGATTATGGGCTACGAAATAATGGCCTAAAATCATTTCCTAATTCCTTATACACAAGTAGTGCTTCCAACATGAGTATCAAGGCAAGTTCTAGCAAAGAAAATGTAAGTAATTTAAAAAGGCATGAAATGTAAGTAATTTAAATTTATTATCCTACCTCCTCCCCCAAACTTATTTTAGAAAAGAAATTCTAAAATGAGTATGGAGGGAAAGATTAATAATGAATTCAAATTACACTTACAAACTCTCCAAATTATGATGGGGGCGGTCTTGGCCAAGTGACGCCTTGGCTGATTTGATACTCCCGAAAGCTTTCAAGAAGCTCCATCATTGCATCGTTTTGTTTTTCCCTTCTTTCATTCCTTTGCGCCTCGTCATTTTGAAGAGCTTCCATCCTTTCACTCCGTTTCACTTTTTCAAGTTTAGTGAGCCTCATAGAAGTCACCTCTTGCCTCATTACGGTGACTTGGGCATCCAAAGACTTGAAACCACTTTCCATGCTTGTCATTCGGCTCTCAAGAGCCTCAAACCTCTCATCATAACATGAATCACTCGGACCTTGATCATCTCTCATGGGCTCATCATCCATCTCTTCCATGTATTCCTCTTCTTCCTCTACACGGCTTCTCTCACCAAACTCCTCACGACCTCTCTCACCAAGTGAAAGTTCATCTCCCTCACCTTGCTTGAACATCCGGGCTCTCATGATCAACTTATGCAAGGAGGGAGTGTTCAAGTACCAATTCACCATTTCATCGAAGTTTGTAACCAAAATGCTCATGGCATTGGGCAATGGGTGCAACTCCTCCTTGTTTATGCGAAAGTAGTAAGGGGGTGCAATTGAACTAATGAACCTCAAATACCACTACTAGAAAAACGCACATAGATAATGGATAAAAACCATTATCTATGGCACAACATACATAGCGGTTTTAAACTGTTATGTAAATCGTTTTAGAACAGCTATGTATATATGTGTATATATAATGGTTTTATGAAACTGTTATGTATGTATGTTATTAACCGTTATGTATAACTAGGCATAGATGACAGTTTTGTTGAGTGACCGTAATCTATACTTATTGTAAAATTTAAATTTATTTTTGCTGATTTATGTAGTTTTTTTTTTAATTTTGTTAATTACCTGCTATCATTTTATAAAAAGTAAACATTAAAAATCAATAATTTCAGCAAAAACTAAATTTCATTAACGAAAGTAGTCAAGATGCCACAAAATTTAATAGTGTCATACATAAAAGTGATCCAATCTAATCTACAACTAAATTAAAACTACCATCGTATGCAAAATTACAAAATCATCACAAAGGAAATCAATACTAGCTGCAATGACACTCAAAATGTAGCTTCTCCTTCCAACTCTTTGAGAACGGCAACAACTTTCAACAAGGAAATTGATGCGATCAACAATATGCGGAAGCTACGAATCGAACACACGCCAACTATGCTAGATTCAATCCAAACGACAACTATGAAATATGAATGATAATTTCCTAAAATCTACCCCCAGAACACACTGAATAGGCGTCGACAGAAACCTAGGCAATTCAATTCCGATTAAGCTCAAATTTTAATACGAGTTACAACTTAGGGTTATGAAGAACATATCCAAAATTCAGTGAAAACGCTTGGATGGTTATATGAATGATGGGTAATGGATA
Source organism: Mentha longifolia (assembly GCA_001642375.2). Taxonomy (NCBI): domain Eukaryota; kingdom Viridiplantae; phylum Streptophyta; class Magnoliopsida; order Lamiales; family Lamiaceae; genus Mentha; species Mentha longifolia. Next base: position 10,277,792 of record CM038120.1, on the reverse strand, counting down.
TTTGGGATGTATGAAAGGTGACGAATGGCTGAGAACAAAAATCAAACAAACGATTAACAAGATTCGAAATTAAAAGGATGAAAATTACTAGAATCGAACCCCGAATCTACAAGGATCCGAAACGCGATTATCAAGCAATCTTCATGGCTCGACTAACCCGGATACTACGAGATATCACGAACGAGTCAATTGAATTCAAGTTTGAAGTCGCCAACAATCAAACTCTACCAAGAACCGATTTGTTTGTGTGAGACAAGAGAATAGCGTAAAGCTGTTTTGCATTCGATCAAGTCTCACCCAAAGTATGAACGAAAATTAACATAAATACTAATCTAAGCTGTTTTGCATTCGATTCCTCCTTTTTTAACGGGCCTCCGAGATATCATCTTCTTCTACACTTGTGAAGTTCACCAATTTGAAATGATGACATTCGGTTCCTTCATCTTCTAATCTCCTCGGAATGTAGCATTGCAAATATCCTTGCAGCTTCTTGGCTCTCGATCTCGTCACTGGTCCTCCGAGCTGCAAGTCCCGATTGATTTCTTCAATGCTAGGTCCCGTCTCATCATTTCCCCCCTGCTGAAAAGAATTCATCCTCGAATTCAAGTCCTCATCAACATCTTGATCATCTACAGGAAACGGAGACAAATCAGCCACATTAAAAGTGGATGAACACTTATACTCACCTGGAAGATCAATGCGGTATGCATTGTTATTAACTCGCTCGACCACGGAGAATGATCCATCGCCACGAGGCATCAACTTCGACTTCCTCAAGTTAGGAAAACATCCCGGGCTGAAGTGTATCCAAACCTTATCACCAGGTTTGAACAATACTTGCTTGCGGTGTGCATTCGCCTTTGTTGCGTTCATAGCACCTTGAAGCTCGATCCTCTGTTTCACTTTAGCATGCATCTCTCGAACCTATTCAGCCCTACGAGAACCTTGCAAACTCGAAAGATGATCAGTAAGCAAAGGAATAAGATCCGTTGGTGTCAACGGATTAAATCCATAAACAACCTCAAATGGAGACATGTGTGTAGAAGAATGCACAACTCTGTTATAAGCAAAATCAGCAAATGGTAAGCACTCTTCCCATGACTAAAGCACGAAGTAAAGTACCTAGCGTTCTATTAACCACTTCAGTTTGACCATCCGTTTGAGGATGACATGCAGTAGAAAATAACAGCTTAGTACCTAACTTTCCCCATAAGACACGCCAAAAATGTCCAAAAATTTAGCATCCCTATCAGAAACAATAGTCCTAGGGATACCATGCAGGCGGACGACTTCACGAAAGAAAAGATTAGCAATATTAACAGCATCGTCAATTTTTCTGCAAGTAATAAAATGAGACATTTTCGAGAATCTATCAACTACTACAAACACAGAATCGTTGCCAGACTTAGACCTAGGCAAACCCAAAATAAAATCCATTGAGATGTCTACCCAAGGGGCAGTAGGCCGGCGTGTATAATCCGAATGGATTAGAAGTGGATTTAGCCTTCTTACACGTAATGCATCTAGCACAGATTCGTTCAACATCCCTTTTCATGCGAGGCCAATAAAAATGTTCATGCAAGAGACTCAACGTCTTAGTAACATCAAAATGACCCATGAGCCCCCCTGCATGCGACTCCAAAAAAAAAAATTCCCTCATAGAACAATCAGGGATACACAACTTCGAATCCTTAAACAAAATCCCTCAGAAACATAGTACGAATCAGTAGCTCTAGATTTTCCATCACAAGATGCAAAGATAGGTCCAAAGAACAGATCATTCACATACAAACTCTTTGTTGGGAACCCTTTAAAACTAAGTTTTGATAATGCTATTAGAAACCACACTTAGATAATAGGTTTTAAGTGGAACAGGCTGGTCTCCGTGTTTGGATCAGTCAAGCTTTACTCGGACAGGTTGCTCATGTAAAGGTCAAGGTTGGAAGTGCAACCTGGTACCTAAACCACCCAATCTGTCATACTGTTCCATTTAGTAAACTGTCTATGTAACCTGCTCTTACCATGCCAGAAGTTTTCACACGAAGGTTACAAAGAGACTGAAGACAGTTCGAGGTATAGGAAGCTCGACATGTGAAGATCAACCTGAGCTGTGGTTGAGAAACCTGTTCTCATCCAACGACAAGAATTGTGTCAGTGTACGGTACTGCAAATCCTGACACACTTTCAACGGTTCTATTTCAAATGCTTCTCTATAAATACCTCAGCTCATTCCAGATTGAAGCACGGGAAACTCATTACACAAGCCAAAACTCTGCAGAAATCTCAAGCTGAAATTCATTCAATCAACACTCGAAATTTCTAGAGCTTTCCCAAGTGTTGATCATTGTAGATTTCTAATCTTTCTGGAATCTGTCTTACTAGAACACATCACACACACTCTCACTACCATCAAAGTTGGAAAACTAGTGTAGTTGATTGAGTTGTATTCCTTACGACGATAGCTATTCACAGCTTTCAAGTTTGGATAGTAGCACTAGTAATTTAGTGTTAGTAAGATTGTATGATAGTTTGTATATAAGTAAGAAGAGACACGACTCAAGAATCGTGCTAGATTCAGTCTAAGAGAAAGACTTGAATTTGGACTGGACCTCTACCAGTGTTAAAAGGAGCAAAAAATCTCAAGTTAAAGGATTACAGATTCGACGGAATCTGGCGTGGACGTAGGAGCTGTTTACTCCGAACCACGATAAAAACTCCTAGTGTCTCTCTTGTTATTTACTTCTTTATTTACACAGTTTGCACATTCACAACCTGCATCACAGCAACCTGTTTTGCATGAACACATATTTGAACTACAGTTTCCTTTGAAAACTGCTCTGAAAACTGTTTTGAAAACTGTTAGCCAACCTTTCCACCAAACTTCCGCACGCATGTTAGTTTTGCAAGCTCAGCAGTTTCCTGTCTGAGCTGGAAAAACTAAACTGCTATGATATACTGTAGTGACGACTCAGTAAGATCAAACTGTTTTTGAAAAATCAAAGACTGCTAGCTAATTGGTGTATTCCCCCCCCCCCATACACCAATATCTATTTATCGGGACCTACAAGTGGTATCAGAGCGGTGGTTCTTTTGACCACTGCTTCTGCATACTAGAAGCTTTCTGTGCTTTTATGTCAAATTGAACTAGATCTCTAGAATTGTGTTTGTGCATACATACTTAAACTGTCACTTATGGAAGCTTCACTTCTCCGCGTCTGCAAAGATTTCTCTGTGCAGGAATATGAAGACTGGAGTTTTCGAATAAAGATGTGCCTCCAAGCTCATCATGTGCTGATGTGGGATGTCATCGAGAATGGCCCAACACCAATCTACGAACCCTACGATACTGATGTTACTGGAGAAAAGGTTTCTGAAGCAACGTATGTGCCAAAGATCAAAGATCCCAGAAAATACACAACCGAAGAAAGAAAGGAAGCTGGACTTGACAGCTTCGCAAAAGGATTGATCTCTACCACAGTTAAGGGAGTCCACCTGGCCAAGATAAGAAATCTTGGAACTGCAAAGGAAATGTGGGACACCTTAAAAGCCATAAGCCTTGGATCAACAGAAATGCTGGAAAACAAGCTGTCAGTGGCATGCAGTAAATTTGAAGAATTCAAAATGCAGCCAATGGAGACCATTGATCAGCTCAAGAACATATTCACAATGATCACTTTGGAGATCGCAGCTCTCAAGAAAGATAAATACACACAGCGCGAACTCAACCTCAAAGTTATCCAATCTCTTCCAGCAAGCTGACATGTGTACAGTGCCATGCACCGTGGCAGGTCGGATATCAGCAACCTGTCAACCGAGCAACTGTTTGATCTACTCATCGGAAATGAGTTTGAAATGATCAGACTTCACGGGTCAGAACAAACATCTTCAAGCAAGAAGACTGAACCCGAAAAGAAAGAAAAGGATGCTGCATTCAAAGTTGCATCAATTATAGAAGAAAAGGCAATCCCAAAGGATTTGTGCTCCAAAATGGAAAAATTGTTGAAAGATTATGCACTCATGGCTATGAGAAATGAAAAGCTTGAAAAACGTTTCAACAAATTCCGTAAATATCACAAAGATTTCAAGAGAAATCAAACCACCTCTTCTTCCAACAAGAAAGGTGAAGGTATATCAAAACCCTCTAAATTCAATTCTTCTAACATTCCCACGGGTGGCTGTTTTGAATGTGGCAGACCAGATCACTATAAGTCAGACTGCCCAGACTTATCAAAGGCTGAACGCGAAGAGCTCCGCGCAAAAAGAGATCAAAAGCTTAAGGAGCAGCGCAATGCCATGATCGCAGCTGAGGAAGAGGCCAAAGCAATTGTTACATTATCAGACTCAACATCCTCCGACGAAGATGATGATGGATGAGGAGGAATGCCGCTTAGCTGACGAGGAACTTGAATATGAGGAATGCTTCATGGGAAAAGATCTCGATCTTGCTCAATATAAGGTTGATACTCAAACCTCATTTTCAAATTCAGCTAACTCCGATTATGCAGGTATTGAAATACCTAAAATGCCAACGTATGAAGAGTTTCAACAACAGCTTGATGACTACAAGAAGCTCTCGGAAATGTTTAAGCAAGTAATCATAGAAGGATCCAAGCTGGAAGATGAAAACTTGAAACTCAAAACTGCCTTAGATGAAAGCTTCACTCCATATGATGAAGTAAAAGAAAAGGAGATAAAGACCCTAAAAGTCCACATGGGTCAATCAGCTTTAAGGGAAGAACACCTTAAAGAAATGCTCACTGAAAGGGATAGCGAAATCAACAACCTGAATGGCAAACTGATGGATCTCTCAAAAGAGCATGATAAGCTGTTGCAGAAAGAGCTAAAGCTTCAACAAGTCCTGATGAAAATGAACAAAAATGGTGAAAAGCTTGAAGCCTTGCAAGCTGCCCAGAGACCTGCTCACATAAAGCTTGGCATTGGATTCCATGGTCAAACCAGCGGAGCCAAAGAGAAAGAGAAGGCTGTGTTCAAGAAAGAAAAAGGAGTGGTTGAAAGCAGAGCTCATCACACTCTACCAGACAAGCAGCTCAAACTGAAGAATCCAGCTCGGCAACCACAAGCAATCTTGGTGAAAGAGCATGGAAGGCCTGCTATCAAGAAGCAGCAGCTAAAGCTGTCAGTTGAACTAGAAAAAGGTTGAGCTCCCTAGGAAACTGTATGGTCAACCTGCTTATCAAAAGGGAAGCCAACCTGCTCCAAGAAAAGTGCAAACTGCTAGTAGAAGAAAAGCAGTCTCTCATCCAAGAACTATTCAAACTGCTCAATCACAACAAAATAATCACTATGAGCAGCGAGCAAATCGTCAAACACTTGACAATGAAGGTTACTGGTATGATCATCATTGGTACCAATATCCTGAGCTGTCAAGTAGGCTCTATCAATTTCCAAATGGAAGTGGATTTGGAACTGATTATTGCAGATGTGGATATATGGAGCAATGTTATCAAAATAATCATTATCAACCTGCTCATTATCAACAAAAGTCTGCATATGAAACAGACCACTCAATAAACGAGAAATGGATCAAGCCACGAGTCAACAGAAGGAGTTTCCAAAAGAAGAAGCTTGGAAACCAAGCTGCTAAAACTCAACCTGCTAACAAAGCACCCAAATTCATGTGGGTTGCTAAAACTGTCTAAATTGTAGGATGGGAAAACTCAAAGGAGAAAACGAGCAGCTCGTGGCGCGATCTGGATCATTGACAGTGGACGCACAAAGCATATGACCTGCGACAAAAGCTTGCAGACCTCTAGTTACTTTTGGAGGAGACTCTAAAGGGAAAACAAGAGGTTACGGTAATTTAGTTGTTGGTAAAACAACAATATCTAATGTCACATATGTTGAAGGTTTAAATCACAATCTCTTTTCTGTAAGCGAGTTCTGTTCTACTGGAAAAAGAGTAGAGTTTTCTGCTAACACGTGTGCTATAAAGAACAAGGAAGGAGAAGAAATTCTTCTTACCGGTATCTTGCAGGATAACTTGTACATAGTACAATGGTCAGATGAAAAAGAAACCTGTCTGGTCACCAAATCTGCACCTGAAGTTAGCTGGCTATGGCACAAGAGACTGTGTCACTTAAACTTCAAAGCCATCAACAAGCTTGCTCGCAAGAAGCTCGCAGATGACCTTCCAGATCAAGTCTACTACAAAGATCATGTTTGTGAAGCCTGTCAAGCTGGAAAGCAGACCAAATCGTCATTCTCAAGCATTGCAACTCACAACACAAGTAGAATCTTGGAATTACTCCACTTGGATCTATTCGGTCCAGTAACTCCTAGAAGCATTAATGGTAAAAAGTATACTCTCGTTATTGTTGATGATTACTCACGATATACTTGGGTTATTTTCTTACATAAAAAGAAGGAGACACTAGTGAAGCTACCTGCGCTACTCACTAAACTGTCAAACATAAAGAACAAAAGTGTGATCTAAATCAGATCCGATCGTGGAACAGAATTTCTAAATCATATGATCGAGTCTTACTATACCAGAAATAGAATCACACATCAAACTTCAGCAGCTTGCACACCTCAACAGAATGGTGTTGTTGAACGACGCAACAAGTCTCTAAAGGAAGCAGCTCGCACAATGCTGAATGAAACCAATCTTCCAAAGAGGTTCTGGGCGGAAGCTATCAACACAGCTTGCTACACTCAGAACAGATCAGTTATTCACATACGACATGGAAAAACTCCATACGAGCTGTGGAAAGATAAGAAACCTCAATTTAAATATCTTAAATCTTTTGGTTGCGTGTGTTACATTCATAATAATGGGAAATCACAGTTAAAAACATTTGATAGCAAAGCAGATCCATGAATATTTGTAGGATATTCATAGATCAACAAAGCCTTCAAAGTTTTTAACAAGAAAACTCAGATTGTGGAAGTAACACCACATGTTGTTTTTGATGAATCTATCTGTGAGTACAAGGAGACCCAACCTGAAGAAAGTACAGGTGCAAATCAAGATCAAGCAGGCTCCAACACGCAGTTTCGAGATGAAATACTTATATGGAGTCCAACCGACTTGGAAGAAGAAGAAAGTCAGCCTGTACAAAACTCCAATCCTCACAATCCACCCATTCAGCAAGGGGGAACAAACCAAGGGGGAACCGAAGCTCCTCCAACCAGCTCCTCTTCAACTGATCCAGAAACTTCAAAAGAACCCGCAGTCAATGCAGAACTGTCAGTGGATCAGCTTGCTGAACAATTTGAATAGCTTGACCCCTTCACTCCTCAAGCTCTACCTGAGTTTGAAGATCCCTCACCAGACCCTGAACCAATTCTTACAGAAGAAGAAATCTCTCGTCGAAGGAGATGGGTCGATGCTCATCCTGAAGATCTCATTGTCGGGAACCCAAATGCGGGTGTGAAGATAAGAAGACAGATAGGTGAAAGCTGTCTACTAAGCTGTTATCTTTCCTACTCAGAACCCAAAACCGTTGACGAAGCTCTCACTGATCACGACTGGGTTACAGCCATGCAAGAGGAACTCAACGAGTTTAAAAGAAATGAAGTATGGTCACTAGTTGATCGTCCTACACATCAAGGAGTAATTGATGTAAAATGGGTGTTTAGAAACAAGAAAGATGAAAATGCTGAAGTAATCAGAAACAAGGCAAGATTAGTTGCCAAAGGTTAATGTCAACAAGAAGGGATAGACTATGATGAGACCTACGCACCAGTGGCAAGACTAGAAGCAATTAGGTTGTTTCTAGCATATGTAGCTCATCAGAGGTTCAAAGTCTACCAAATGGACGTGAAGAGTGCTTTCCTCAATGGAATTCTTGGAGAAGAAGTTTACGTTGAACAACCTCCAGGTTTCGAGGAAGCAGGTCCAGAGAAAGTTTACAAACTGCACAAAGCAGTATATGGTTTGAAACAAGCTCCCAGAGCTTGGTATGAAACCTTGTCTACATTCCTATTGCATTCCGGTTTTAAAAGAGGATCGGTCAATAGAACTTTATTTACTTTTAAGTACAAGGATGATATTCTTCTTGTGCAAATTTATGTTGATGACATTATCTTTGGATCTAGGTCAAAGTTTCTATGTAACAGGTTTGGAGAACTCATGAAGTATGAGTACAAAATGTCCATGATGGGGGAGATAAACTTCTTCCTCGGCCTGCAGGTCAAGCAATCTGCGGATGGTATCTTCATTTGTCAATCCAAATATGCTAACGAGCTTGCAACCAAATTCGGTGTCCAAGATAGCAGACCACTGAAGATTCCAATGATTGCAAATGGAAAAATGAATCCAGATTCTAAAGGGAAACCTGCCAGCATGACTTTGCAGGGGAATTATTGGTTCTTTACTTTATCTTACTGCAAGCCGACCTGATATTTCTTTTGCAGTTGGAATATGCGCTCGATATCAAGCTAATCCAAAAGAATCTCATCTAGAAGCAGCCAAGAAAATTCTTAGATATGTCAAGGGAACTGCAAACTTCGGTTTATGGTACCCTTATGATGATAATTTTGAACTAACTGGCTATGCAGATGCAGATTATGGAGGATGCAAACTGGATAGAAAATCCACATCAGGAACCTGTCAGTTTCTTGGAAGCAAATTGATCTCTTGGTTTTCAAAGAAGCAAACTTCAGTTGCTACTTCTACAACAGAAGTTGAGTACATGGCGACAGGAAGCTGTTGTGCACAGATTCTTTGGTTGAAACAACAACTTAAAGATTATGGGATCACAGTTCGCAAAGTTCCTATCTTTTGTGATAGCACAAATGCTATAGCACTCACTGTGAATCCTGTCTACCACACCAGATGCAAGCATATTGATATAAGGCATCACTTCATTAGAGATCATGTGGAAAAACAAGATATAACAGTTGAGAAAATCCATACTGACATCTAAAGAGCTGATTTTCTAACGAAACCTCTCATGGAAGAGAGATTCAACATGCTGTGTGGAAAGCTTGGAATGCTCAGAATGGATACACAGCCTAAGTCAGAAAGTAAAAGCAGTTCGCTAGTACAGGTCAGCCAAGAGCAGACTGACTTGGAAACTGCATGCTAACAAAAGCAGTTCGCTAGTACAGGTCAGTCAAGAGCAGACTGAATTGGAAACTGCAGCTCAAAAGAAGCAGTTCGGTAACACGCAGCTTGAGGCCACAAACTGCTTTGAAAGTTAAAAATTAACTGGGCAACCTTTAAGGGGGAACTGGAGATATCGTATCAATCTCCATTTAATTCTTTGTAGAATTTATTATTTCCACTCCTCACTTATCCTTTCAAAATCTTTTTCAAATCCTTTTACTGTTAAGTATTTAAATTTTTTTTTTTCGAAAATCAAGGAATTTATGTCAATCTAAGAAGGAAAGAGAAGAGAGAAGAAGCGCGTGAAACTCACCTTAACTGAATCACCTTTTTCACACGCCTCCCTAGCCGTTGAGATTTATTAATGAAATCTTAACCGTTGGAGAAAACTCTATAAATAGAGAGAAATTCTTGAACTCTTTACGCGTTTCTTGAAATCCTCTGAAATCAAATTTCAAAATTTCTTTCGCTTCACTTCAAAAATCACAAATTCACAATCATTCCTTAATCTCTGCAGAAATGTCTACAGATTCACTAAGTGCTCAAGTGAAGAAAACAACCCCTCTCATCTTCTTTGAGAAAGTTGCTGTGCTAGACAAGTATGCATACAGAGGTCTGGATCCGATGCTTGAAGCTATCACCCAATATGTGGTTTCTTCAATATCATCACTCAACATCCACGAGTGACGCTACCAATGAATGTTGCTTACTTGTTGTGTTCTTTGGAATCAATGGCCGGAGATCCCGCAACGGCGACTTTTCTAGTCAACGATGAAGAAGAACGGCTTCATCTTCTTCCACTCGTCCTCCAGACCTACAGATTGATGGATGCAGGGGCTATCACGACAATTGATGATGTGCCCATGGATGTTGTCAACGACGTGTATCAGCAAGCTCTGTTCGAGCCTAAGAAGGTTTATGATCAGAAAACCTTCAACCGCCACGACTTGAAGTCTGAGTACAGATTCCTCTTCGAGTTCATCCACAATATGTTCTTTTCGTATCTAGGCTCGAATGAAGCTGTCACTCTGCTGAAATTCAAACTGCTAACTGCTGTGGTAAAGCAGTTAGATGTTAACTGGGCCAGGGTGCTAGTCAACCTGTTCATCAAAGAGGCCGCAGAGCGACCTGCCAGAATCAAGGCCAACATGTAGCTTCGTCATGGCACCAAGCTCTCCATCATACTGCAGAAAACACTTACAAATCGTATGTGGCCTGTCTGCACTGGATTTCCTGATGACAAGCTGGTTCCTCATACCTGCAACCAGTTGATCATGATACTTGGCATTCTGCCACACAAGATCAACAAAGCAAGAGGTGCAGCCAAGCAATTGCTCATAGAGATGCACGATTCAAAGGAAGATGAAGATACAAGTGAAGATGGCAGTGAGAATGAAGAAGAAGACAGTGATGATGCTGAGATAGTCAGAAAAGGGAAAAGGAAGATGACGGATCCGCTGTCTGCGCCCTCACAAAAGTGCACCACTCGATCTGCAGCAGCAACCTTCGTGGAGGCAGACTCCCAACCTGCTAGTCCAACGAAGCCTGCCTCTCCACAGGTTGATAAGGAACCTGCTAGTGTCAAGTCCACTCCAAGCTCCCCGTCTAAAGCTCCAGACTCCGCAGCTCCAGACTTCGCAGCTCCTCCATTCAACAGCTCAACTGCAGTTGACAAGATGTTATCCTTTTTCAACGCAGAATTCCTCAAAATGTCTCGTAAGGTTAACATGTTGGAACTGGAAACCAAGTTGTATGTTGATGAAAAGGTTGCAGCTTTACAAGTTGAGAATGCCAAGCTGTGGGAGTTCATCAAAGCTCACATTGGTGAAAAGGATGCACATGGACAGTTCGTAACGGACAAAGGACAGTCCAGCTAGGTGGAAACTGCAAGATCATAAACTGTGGATGAGTCACAGTTTGCATAGGGAAGTGTCATGGACGACCTGTATTAGTCTCCATGTTTTTGAATTATGTTCTAAATATGTCAATAATATGCCTAACTATTTCAAATGTTCAAATTTCAATAACATATCTCTTGCTTCACTTGATCAATTTTATGCCTTATCAATCATTTTCATTTATTGAAGCATGTGTTTTGTTATTTATTGAAATCATTGTTATGGATATTCTAACACATCACTTAACATTCACACTTCACTTTCCATGTATGTCAAAAAGTGCATGCACAGTGTTAAATCCGCACTTAATGCGAGGCGACGGTTGAGTGTAAGGGCTGTGCGAGTGGGCTTCACAACCACCCCACGCACCCACTACATCGCGGATTTCTAGGGTTTTAATCCCATCCGCTGAACGGTTGAGATGCCTTCATCTCAACCGCTCATTCTCGCTTATATATACGCTTAACTGTGCATCGTCTTCTTCATTTCAAATTTCTGACTAAATTCCACCATTTTTCTGCAACTCATAACTCTCAAAACTCTTGTGTTTTTCAGTTATCAAACACTCTCTAGCAATGGCAGCCGAATCTTCCTCTCACAATGTCCTTCAATCAACTGGTACAAGCACGCAGCAAAATCTTCCAACAACTGCCGAAGAAAAGATTCAATTTATTCAAGAGTACATTCTCACGGAGCCCTCTGCAAATTTCTCTATCTACGGCTTCGTCGGTCTCGACGAGATGTACGCCTCCATCAAAGCTGCGGAAGGGTTCTACAAAATCATCACTCACGAGCCCAAATTCTGGCTCCCGCAACAAGTAGCCATGTTCATTCTCACATATTTTTGCACAGAGGGTGTTGACTCCGTCGCCTTCCATCTTCCGATGCCCAACCAGCCCGACGAGCCCATTCCCATTCTGCCGCTCATCTCTCGAACCTACGGCATCACAGATTCGGGAACGGTGGAAATTCTGTATCACAAGACCTCAGGTCTCATATTGGAGGTTTCTGACACAGATCTGGAAACTGTGTATCAGAAAGCTCTGATGCAACCTGCAGAGAAATACGATGGAAAGTGGTTCTCGCGACCTCTTCTACGACCTGCATACAGAGTCCTCTTAGACTTTGTACACAAGGTCTTTCTTAGTTACTCTGGTAACCACGACGCAGTTACTCCAGCAAAATTCAGGATCATGACTGCAATCGTACAGGGCCTGGACGTGAACTGGGCTAGATTTCTTCTCGAGCTGATAAATGAAGAGATCAAGCAGCTCTCGATCACGTTCAAAGGTGATGAGCTGACTGAATTCTGAGTCACCCGGAACCTGCGACTGGGAACCAAGATCTGCTCCCTGATTCAAGGTCTCCACCCCAATCTCCACTGGAATGGAATGATGCCATTCATCAAAGAAAAGGTCCCCAAAGACCAGAAGCAGCTAGAACTCATCATTGGCATCGACAGCACAGTTTTCGCCAAGTATGATGACTCCGTCAAACCCTATCTGTTTGAGATGGGAAGGTCCAACCCAGCCTGAGTACCTCCAGTTCAGAGAGACAACAAGAAGAAGAGGCAGCCTGGGAAACTGCTTGATAGACCTTCCAAGTCTGTCAAAATCTTATCTCCAACTCCTATTTCACGCAGGTTTCATACGGAGTTTGCTGGGGTTGAAGTGCAGCACCGTCCCGCTCGCCAAACCTTCGCTCTACACGATGAAGACACCTCTGAACCAACAGCTTCCACTGCTCTTGCAGCTCCCATCACACAGACTGCAATTCCTATTCCTCTTGTCCGTGATATCTTCCAGGCTTCAGCTCTGGAGACAGTTTTTGAGGAAGAACCCTCTCATCATCCCAACTCTTCACCAGAACTTGACATCCAACTTATTCTCTCATCCGACAATGATGATGTCGAAGAAAATCCAGTGAAAACTACAGCGGCCATGCTGGTCAACTCCATCGAGATAACTGCTGAGCAGACAGTTTCCGAGTCTTTTCCCGGAATCGATCTCACTCTAGAGACCAGGCAGATGGCGTGTAGGCTGCGAATCTTGCTCGATGGAAAGGACAAGTCTTACAGCGATCTCAAGTCCATTTTCCTGATCCACTCCATCGAAGAACTCGAGATTGAAGAACACAACCTTGGGAAGTACTTTGGCTATGCTTCCATTCCTGAAGCTCGCGAGTACTTCAAACAGTTCATCCTGTCAAGGATGAAGAGAGAGGCCAGGGCTCTCAACATTGATTTAAAACCGTTTTACACTCATGATCGCAACTCTTATAATTTCAGCTATCCTGAGGATGAAGAATTCAGTCTTATTCCCTCTCCCACTCAGAACAGTGAGGATACAGAGTCTGATCACGACCGTGCTATCACCTATTCTGTTGCAGGCACTCCTCTATCTGCCGTGCAAGACGACTTGAAGAAATTCATCTCTGAGGAGGTTGCCAAGGTGAAGGCAACAGAGGTCGAAGAGCACCAGAAGATTGCCAATCAAATTGATGCAATGGACAAAGCTGCATCTGCCATGCTAGTAAATATCAAGGAGGAAATGCCAAAAGTCATTAAGGAAACTGTGGCAAGCCAGTTTGAAACCTTCATCTCCACCCGACTCAAAGATGCAACGGATGAGCTGCTTCCCACCCAGCTGTCTGAATTGCAGGTTGCCTTCAAATCTTCCATTTCAAGCCTGCAATACGAGTTTGAACAACTCAACCAGCTTGTGAACGACTTCTCTGCGAAGCTTACTCAGACAACCTCCAGCTCTCTAAAGAAAGAAGAAGAGATGCAGGGGAACATCAGCTCCCTGCTGCAGTTCAAAGAAAAGCTAGAAATAGATCTGCCCTTGATCTCTCAAGAACAATCCTCTCTGAACACCCTTCTTCAAAATCTCATCGATGATAATGCCGAAAAGGGGGAAGGAAAAGGTAAGAAGGCACAGGCTGCTCAACCTCCTCAAGGTTGCTCTTCCCAACCTGTGATGCCAACTGCAGCTGCTCAACCTGGATCAACTGCCCAACCTGCTACTGCCACGCAGCTGTCTGCTCAAGAGAAAGCTTCGGCTGAATCCAACCTCATCCGGCTCATGGCAGAAGCTAGATACACTGTTGAAGAATGCGCAGATGAAGGTAAGCAGAAGCTGTTTTTGGCGGAGCTGAAGAAACAAAGGGCAAAAGACAAAGCTCGCGTCGCAAGCTTCAGAGGCCTTGAAAGCTGCAAGGAACAAGCTGACAAAAGAGAGCCAACTGATTGGCTACCAGTGGAAGATCAGCCTCTGTGGGACGAGTTCCTTAACCAGTTTATTTTGCACCACTATTGGTTGAAAATCGATCCCCGCTACACTGGTAACACCAAGACAACTTTCCACAACTGGCTGCAAGCTTTCCCAGACCGTGATTTCATCAAAAGAGTCAGGTCGAAAGCTGCAAAGGAGAAGGTCACGCTCAATCCGCCTATGATAGAGACCTTCCAACCTCCCACTGTCTGCGGCACCGACACTCCAGACATCAACCGAATCAATACATTCATTAGGAGTGTCGCAGCTCAGTATGGCTGCAAGACCACAGACTGTGACGAGTACAGGTCAATTCGAGACAACATATATGCAACCATGGGAACTGTAAGCAAGGAAAAGATAGCTGAAGAAAGGTTCAAGACTGTGAGGAAGTAACCTGATCGTTTTCATTTACTTGATGTATCAACTCTCTGTAATATGTGCATATCAATCCAGTTGATACTATAAATGAAAAATGATCATCTTTTGATTTCTGATGACAATCTCTCTTTGTCCAGGCCTTTGCATGTTTTGCTTTAAATTTACTAACATTTTCTGCTATGCAATTGGCTGGACATCAAACCTTTCAACTCTTCAAAATGTAAAGTGTAGGTTTCGGCATTATCAAAAAGGGGGAAATTGTTAGGAACCCTTTAAAACTAAGTTTTGATAATGCTATTAGAAACCACACTTAGATAATAGGTTTTAAGTGGAACAGGCTGGTCTCCGTGTTTGGATCAGTCAAGCTTTACTTGGACAGGTTGCTCATGTAAAGGTCAAGGTTGGAAGTGCGACCTGGTACCTAAACCACCCAATCTGTCATACTGTTCCATTTAGTAAACTGTCTATGTAACCTGCTCTTACCATGCCAGAAGTTTTCACACGAAGGTTACAAAGAGACTGAAGACAGTTCGAGGTATAGGAAGCTCGACCTGTGAAGATCAACCTAAGCTGCGGTTGAGAAACCTGTTCTTATCCAACGACAAGAATTGTGTCAGTGTACGGTACTGCAAATCCTGACACACTTTCAACGGCTCTATTTCAAATGCTTCTCTATAAATATCTCAGCTCATTCCAGATTGAAGCACGGGAAACTCATTACACAAGCCAAAACTCTGCAGAAATCTCAAGCTGAAATTCATTCAATCAACACTCGAAATTTCTAGAGCTTTCCCAAGTGTTGATCATTGTAGATTTCTAATCTTTCTGGAATCTGTCTTACTAGAACACTTCACACACACTCTCACTACCATCAAAGTTGGAAAACTAGTGTAGTTGATTGAGTTGTATTCCTTACGATGATAGCTATTCACAACTTTCAAGTTTGGAAAGTAGCACTAGTAATTTAGTGTTAGTAAGATTGTATGATAGTTTGTATGTAAGTAAGAAGAGACACGACTCAAGAATCGTGCTAGATTCAGTCTAAGAGAAAGACTTGAATTTGGACTGGACCTCTACCAGTGTTAAAAGGAGCGAAAAATCTCAAGTTAAGGGATTACAGATTCGACGGAATCTGGCGTGGACGTAGGAGCTGTTTACTCTGAACCACGATAAAAACTCCTAGTGTCTCTCTTGTTATTTACTTCTTTATTTACACAGTTTGCACATTCACAACCTGCATCACAGTAACCTGTTTTGCATGAACACATATTTGAACTACAGTTCCCTTTGAAAACTGCTCTGAAAACTGTTTTGAAAACTGTTAGCCAACCTTTCCACCAAACTTCCGCACGCATGTTAGTTTTGCAAGCTCAGCAGTTTCCTGTCTGAGCTGGAAAAACTAAACTGCTCTGATATACTGTAGTGACGACTCAGTAAGATCAAACTGTTTTTGAAAAATCAAAGACTGCTGGCTAATTGGTGTATTCCCCCCCCCATACACCAATATCTATTTATCAAGACCTACACTCTTAATATGCTCAAGACCTAAACATTGTGCATGCATAACAGAAATCAACGCGTACCTGCGGGAAAGAGCATCAGCATCCACATTCTCTTCTCCCTTCTTGTACTTGATCACATAGAGAAATGACTCTATAAACTCCACCCATCGAGCATGGCATGAGTTTAAGCTCTGCTGACCCTTCAGATGCTTCAGTGATTCGTGGTCAGTATGAATCACAAACTCCTTCGGCCTCAAGTAGTGCTGCCAAGTCTCCAAAGACCTCTTCAGTGCATATAACTCCTTGTCATATGTGGAGTATGTCAGGGCGGCGCCATTCTACTTCTCACTGAAATAAGCGACTGACTTCCTTTCTTACATCAAAACAGCACCAATCCCTATGCCCGAGGCATCATACTCAATCTGGAACGTTTTATTAAAATCAGGCAAGACCAACTCAGGAGCATTACATAATTTTGACTTCAACAAATTAAACACATGCTCTTGGGCTTTGCCCCACTCAAACTTCCGATCTTTCCTACTCAACTCAGTCAATGGTGCAGCAATAGATGAAAAATCACGCACAAAGCGATGATAAAATCCGGCTAAACCATGGAAAGACCTAACATCAGCACATGACTTAGGCGTTGGCCACTCCTCTATAGCCTTCACCTTCGTCCTATCAACTTCGACTCCACGACTACTAACAACAAAACCAAGAAATATAACCTCATCCATGCAAAACGTACACTTAGACAAATTAACATATAATTTTGGATCACGCAACGACACAAACATATGCTTAAGATGTCTAACATGCTCATCAACACAAGTACTATAGACAAGGATATCATCGAAATATACCACCACATACTTCCCTATAACTTCATGCAAGACATGGTTCATTAGCAAGGCCGTCCCTGAAGGGGGTCGAACCCGGGCGACCGCCCAGGGCCTACGATTAGTCGGGGCCCCAAATTTATATTTTTTACTATATATTGATTTTAGTTTCAATAATTTTGTATTAATTCTCTTAGCACAGTTGGCCAAGTCTTAGAATACTACTCATATGACAAGAGTTCGATTCTTCTCAATAACATTCTCTCTTTAAAACTTTACTTTTTTCCTTTCATTTTTTACACAGGCCCATATTTTATCCTATCTAAACTCTTTTATTTATTTACATTTTTTTGCCTCTTTACGTGTAGTGGGCCCCTTTTTCTTTTCTTTTTTTCTTTTTTGAGAAGAATGAGCCCATTGTTATTTTTATCAACACTTTATCTTATTTTAACTTTTTTTTTCATCTAATTTATTAATATGTCTTAGTGATAGTCTATCAAATCTCTTCTCTAATTATTCTTTTCACTTCTTTTTTTCATCTAATTTATTAATATATATATATATATATATATATATATATATATATATATAATTGAATTCTAATGTATGTGCCAGCGGTTTTTTTTTCCAAAATGAATGATATTATAACTAATAAAGTTAGAAAATATCATTTTCATGATTTATACTCTCTTTTGTTTTCTTACATTGGTCACTATTTATTCTTCTAGCCTTTTTTTTTTATCTATTTTATTATTCTTACTTATCTTCTGATTTATTTATTTAATTGATTTTTCATGTTTGACCCCAAATTTCTATAAAAAATAATATAATATTATAATTTATAAATAAATAAATTATAAAAATGTGATTTTTAATCTATATTAGTCGTCTAACTTTGTTGTCTAGTTTTTGAATTTATATTAGATTTTTTATGCAATGGTCTCAAATGTCTTAAAAAAAACTTTTATAAATGATATTTGAAGTAAAAAAGTTTATAAAAGTATTTCATATGATTAGTAAAAAAAATTATAAATGATATTACAAGTGAAAAGGTTTGGGAAAAGTTATTTTTTTGATAAATAAAATTTTATATTTCAATGAGTATTATACTTTATATTGCAGTAGAGGCCCATTTTTATTGGTTCGCCCTGGGCCATTTTTCAGTCAGGAACGACCCTGTTCATTAGATGCATGAACGTACTAGGGGTGTTAGTAAGGCTAAATGGCATCACAAGCCATTCATACAGTCCATGCTTCATCTTGAACGCAGTTTTCCACTCATCTCCCTCACTCATTCTCACTTGAAAATATCCAGAACGCAAATCAATTTTTGAAAAGACAGACGCTCCAGACAATTCATCTAACATGTTATCTAATTGAGGGATAGGGAAGCGATACTTTACCGTTATCTTGTTGATAGCTCGGCAGTCCATGCACATGCGCCATTCATTGTTCTTCTTTGGTACGAGGATGACAGGCACTGCACACGGTGACAAGTTCTCTCTGATTTGCTTCTTCTCCAGCAAATCTTTGACCTGACGGTCAATTTCCTTGGTTTCCTTAGGGCTGGTACGGTAGGCAGGTCTATTTGGAAGGACTGCTCCCGGCTGGAAGTCGATCTGGTGCTGAATTCCTCAAATCGGCGGCAGACCATTAGGAATTTTGTCCGGGAAAACATCCTTGAACTCCTCCATCAAAGGCTGCAAAATAGGAGGAATAACAACATCAGGAGTATCATTAGCCTTAAAATTAACTAGAACAATAGCATTACCTGATTTAATGGCGGTCTGAACTCCTTTTACACCGATGAACAAATTCTGGTGCGATGTATCTGAACTGGAAGGGATGGTATCGTGGACAGCCTTAGCCTTCGGAAGGCCCTTGGTTCCCTTAGTACACTGAGACTCTGCCGTGGATTTTCCAGATTGGATCGGCTGCTTGCTCTCAGCACATTTCTCCTTCTCTTCTTTGTACTTCTCTTGCATACATCGTTGATCTTCAATCACATTTTTCGCCGCTAGTGGCCACAATCGCGTGGTGCGTCCTTCTCGAGTCACAACATAAGTGTTGGCGAATCCATCGTGTATCGCCTTCCTATCAAATTGCCAAGGACGACCAAGCAAAATATATGCCGCCTCCATAGGGATCACGTCACACAAAATAGTGTCAGTAAATCGACCAATAGTAAAGGTGACAGGTACCTGGTTTCCAACATGAATCTCGCCTCTGTCTGTCAACCATTGCAATCGGTACGGTTTTGGATGCTTTTGTGGGACCAACTTTAGCTTTCCCATTGCATACTGACTAATGGTGTTTATAACGCTTCCAGTATCAATGATGAGCGAGCACACCTTATCCTGAATGGAACAGCGTGAATAAAAGATGTTCTCTCGCTGATCATTCTCTTCTTCCTCTCGAATAAAGCTTAATGCTCAGATCGAAACAAAGCTGACGTGCGTTTGCTTCGGCTGCTCATCCACAATATCAATGTCACCCATGAGTGCGCTAACTAGGGGCTGCTCGATATCCCCTTTTACTTCATCTCCTCCTTCTTCAAATTCCTCTTCACTCGCTGATTCTAACTCATTCTGCTCGGTAATGATGAGGACTCTGCGATTCGGACACTGGACTTGAAAGTGTCCCCATCCTTTGCACTCGTGACACTTAATGTCACGTGCTCTTCTTGGAGTACTGTTCGGCTGAGGCTGCCTAGCTAGGGTAGGTCAAGATGGAGGGGTCCGATTCTGTGCAGGCGAGCTGTAATCAGATCTGCTGCTGGATGAAGGAGCAAATTGCTCAAATCGACGAGCGGGCTGCGTGGACTGGTCCTGAGGACGTGTAGAAGCTGTCCTCGGCATGGATGTCCATGGTGGCTGTGCTGGTGTCGACTGGGATGATTTTTTGCGTCCCTCTCTGAGCTGCCGTTCGACGATGGAAGCATAGTGAATCATAGCCTCAATGCTGGTGAAGTCCCTCAACTTGACTTCACATGCTATGTCTGGATTCATCCCCTCAATATATCGGTTGATTGTGGTAACCAATGTCTCTTCCTTTCCGACCCGGTTCATAGCCGTCTCAAGTTCTTTGTGGTACTCCTCAATCGAACGGGTGCCTTGTTTAATCCTGTTCAACTTCTTCTCAAGCTCTCGTTCATAGTGAACTGGGATGAATCTGCCTCTCATCACATCTTTCACTTCTTGCCAAGTGTCAATAGGTGGATATCGATCACGGCGTCTTCTCTCTTGCTGATTTTCCCACCATGAGGCTGGATATCCTCTGAACTCCAAAGAAGCAAGCTGAACCTTCTTCAACTCTGGAAAGTCATAACAGTCGAAGATCTTGTTGACCTTCATCTCCCAATTAAGGTACACATTCGGGTCATGTAACCCCTCAAATTCTGGAATGCTTGTCTTGATGTTATTTAACAAGCTATCTGCTTCTCCACGTCGTTGCTGATGGCCGCGAAAAGTACGCCTGGGAGGTTGACGTGGCCGATCACGTCTCTGATTCCTCTGTGGAAACTCAATTTCAGCCTCTGATTCCTCATCATAGTCATTATATTCTTCTTCATGATCTTCAAAAACATGCTCAAACACTGGCTGGGGCTGGGGCTAGGGATGACGTGGTATCTCTCGGTGGATAGGATGTCGTCTGAATGGTGGATCTTGCTGGATAGGCTGATTTCTGATTGGTGGAGGTAATGTTGCTCTATTGTTGAGACGTTCGAACTGCGTCATTACCTTATCCAATGTATCATCAATGTTCTGTTCCAGTAATTGGTTGCGCCTCTCAAAGTGTTGTGCCAAGACATCGAAGTGATACTTATCATCCCAAGGCTGTTGAGACAATGAAGATATATCAAGAGGTGGGGTAGACAACTTGAGTGGGCTGTCTTGATTCTTGGAACCATCTCCGGATTTCATGGTACCTGCAAAACGAGCAAACATAAAAGAAACAAATAAAATCCTCACAGTTCCTTGTTCTCTCAGATTTTTTTTTTAATCACTCGTGTATGTGTATGTCACTCAGATCACTCATGTATGTCACTCAGACCACTCATGTATGTCACTCAATTTGCAGTCACTAGAGTCTCTAAACCTCAAACCCTTGGCAAAACCAATGTGGACTTCTCGGCTTGAATCAAGAACTCGAACTTGACTCTCAAAGGATCACATGTATAGTATGAAACACAAAGTTGCTGCAATGTAGGGTAATTTGCAAACTAGGTAAAGAAAATAAGAAGGCTAACAATTACGGAAGTGTATAGGTATGGTGGCTAAGTAATGGTTAAGCAAACAAGAAAGGCTGAGAAAGAACAAAGGCTGAAGAGAAGAAAGAAAGAAAGGGTAACTAGGAATTTCGAATATAAGTCGTAACAAGTTATGAGTACTAATCTGACCTTGAACCGACTTAGGAACTGAAACCTACACTATCCAATGCACTCAAATAATGTAGACGAAGACGCTTTTTTTTTTCAATTGGACGATATCACCTTCAAATGACTATTTTTGGCCCTAAACGTGAACCGAAGATAGCATAGCAATGTTAACTTCTAGGTCATGTCAAGACGTTTCCGAAATGGTATTATGGAGATTGAAGGGACAAGTAGATCAAAAGATACGTCCGTTTTAAGTTCTACCGACGAAAACTCGAAGAAACGAAGACACACTACTACCCAATACAAGAATGACGCAAGAACCAATCACGAAACACAGTGACACACTCGGGCCTTCGACTAACTCTTTTTTTTTATCAATTTTTTTTTTTTATCGATCGAAACTTTTGCCCCTAATATGTCACGACACCTAATTAGATTGAACCACGACCAGCAAGACTGACGTGGCTCTGATGCCAAAATTTATGATGCGATCAACAATATGCGGAAGCTACGAATCGAACAAACACCAACTATGCTAGATTCAATCCAAATGACAACTATGAAATATGAATGATAATTTCCTAAAATCTACCCCCAGAACACACTGAATAGGCGTCGACAGAAACCTAGGCAATTCAATTCCAATTAAGCTCAAATTTTAACACGAGTTACAACTTAGGGTTATGAAGAACATATCCAAAATTCAGAGAAAACGCTTGGATGGTTATACGAACGATGGGTAATGGACATTTGGGATGTATGAAAGGTAACGAATGGCTGAGAACAAAAATCAAACAAACGATTAACAAGATTCAAAATTAAAAGGATGAAAATTACCAGAATCGAACCCCGAATCTATAAGGATCTGAAATGCGATTATCAAGCAATCTTCGTGGCTCGACTAACCCGGATACTACGAGATATCACGAACGAGTCAATTGAATTCAAGTTTGAAGTCGCCAACAATCAAACTCTACCAAGGACTGATTTGTTTGTGTGAGACAAGAGAATAACGTAAAGTTGTTTTGCATTCAATCAAGTCTCACCCAAAGTATGAACGAAAATTAACATAAATACTAATCTAAGAGGGCCGAAAATACCTAGTAATGGGCCTAAGAAAAACGGGCCAATTAATCACCTAAACATGTTGTGATAATTGGGCCTAAAATAAAAATAAATATAAGTTCAATTTTCGATTCCTCCTTTTTAACAGGCCTCCGAGATATCATCTTCTTCTACACGTGAAGTTCACCAATTTGAAATGATGACATTCGGTTCCTTCATCTTCTAATCTCCTCGGAATGTAGCATTGCAAATATCCTTGCAGCTTCTTGGCTCTCGATCTCGTCACTGGTCCTCCGAGCTACAAGTCCCGATTGATTTCTTCAATGCTAGGTCCCGTCTCATCAGAAATCTTGAACCTAATTATGAAAAATCAATCTTTAAGGCATCACATCAAATATGATCATAACCAGAATAATTGTGTGTTCAAGGAATTGCTTACTTGTTTTTAGAATTGGATTTCTCATTTTCTTCGAGTTTATTGATCAAATACAGTCTCTTTCCTGTTATCTACTCGGTCAAGCACAACATCTACATGGAAATGGCAAAAGAATATCAACATCTATATGAAAATCAGGGATTATGGCATAACTAGGAATCTGAAGTTTAGCTTATATTGCCATATTCCTTCCATACAGACATAGATTTGAAAAAATTTGTCAATGTAAATCTCAAACCACCTATTGCATGGTTAATATCAGGAGAGTCTACTATGCAACAATGAAACTATAACTACACAAATAATTCAGATCTGATGCAAATCAAGAAGGCTTTAAATTCCAGATCATCGGCAACTTAACCCCATTCTCAACACAACATGTATGAAACCACTTATGTTAACCCCATTCTTAACACAATTACCTGCAAGAAGCATATTTTTTCTTTTGATGAATTCTAGGTCCAACAAGCTAAGAGATCAGAGAAGCACATCTCAGAAGATTTCAGACGAGGGACAAAAAAGAAGTATAACTACTCGTCGAAACTAGATTAATGGAGAGAAAATTTTGTTGTTTAAAAATGAGAAAACATAAAATTGTTCTCCCAGTTGTTCTCCATCATTCTATAATAGAGTCTGAAGATGAGACAAAATATACACCATTTTGAAGATTCACAAGGGCAAGAACCGCATGCATTGCCGAAAAATGAAATTTAGCGCTTCCTCTTTAATTACTACTTCCATTTTCCATAACAAAGTAACTAAAATATAATCAAGTAGAACGTGAGAAGCACACATCTTTTTCTTCATTGCTACGTGGAAATATCTGAAGGATTGCTTTAGTTAATCTATATTTGGTGACTGAATAGTTTTTAATGCAAATGATATTTTCATTTTAGAAAGCCAAAGCTCATTCATAGAATCTACAGAATATAAATCCTAATCCTAAGTGTTCCTCAAAAGTCAAAACTATCCCTTCAAAACATAACTCTTGGCTACACGTCTTTATTATTCTACTTTGACATAAAGATACTCTCCTTCCTATCAATCATATATGTTGGTCCCAGAAGCGAGTGTAAGCGTGTAGAGGGGGGGGTGAATAAACGCATAAGAGAAGTTTTTTGCTTCTCTTAAAAACTTTTTTAAAAGTGTGAGTTTTGAAAGAAAAAAAAAACAATTCGCTTTAGAGGAGAAATGAATCTCTCAGAAGTGAATCGCTTTTAGAGAAAAAGCTTGCGGAATTTGGTGAGCGTTATACTCGCTTTTAGAAAATCTTGCTTTTAAGAGTGAGGTTCTTTTAGTTGCTTTATGTGAGTGTGTGTACTTTATGCAATAATCAAAACTTGTAAATATAATAGATAAAGAACCGTAGATAAGTAAAGCAGTATGAACATGAGATTTATAGTGGTTCGGAGGTCATGCTCCTACATCCACTTGTTGCCTTCACTCAGCAACTTGAACTTCCTTCACTTGGAAATTGAACACAACACGAACAAACGTCCTGGTTTTATCCTTCCCAGTGAAGTGCTTCAAGTTCGACTTGAACCTGAAAACCTAGAGATTCTAAGTGGGTTCTCTAGAAACCTAATCAACAAACTTCCTATAAACAACCTTCCACTTGTGTATGCAAACACAAGCTTCACAATCAAACAAACAAACATAAACTTTCAACACACAAAAGAACTTTAGGTTGGGGGTTTGGTTTATGAGAGTTATAACTTAATAGAGATCACGTAAAAGGTGTAAGGATTCTCCTCCTAGTAAAACTAGGGATGAAGGGATATAGGGTTTGTGGACTCAGAAACTTAAAGAGAGTTTCTAAGGACTCAACTAAACTCTAGGGCTTAAGAACTTTAAAGAATGTTTGTATGAGAGCTTTGAAGTTCTTGCTTTGATCTTGTGCGCGAGAGAGTAGTTTCGTATTTTTTTCACATTGAGTCAGCATCCCTATTTATAGTGAGAGTGCATCCACTATCTGTTAGAGAGATAGAGGGCGCGTATACTCCACTTCCCTTCGGTTAAACGGCCATGCAGCTCTTTGCAGGTGAATAGTAATTTCCGGCTTGTCTTATTCCCGGAAGAGGAAAACCTTGGATTTTGCAGATTTCTGTCTTGGATTGGAGCGTAGACAGTAGCTGTGTACTATTCTGGCAATTTCCATTGACTTATAGCAATCTTCCACATGTCTTCTGACTTTCTGCGCCGCATTTAAGAATTGCGTCTTAGGTGTAGAATTTCAAAATTTGAAATCCATAGGCTTAGAACGTTTTGCCGCTTTGTATGGTGCTTCTTCGTGAGCGCTTCATCAGTTGAAGATTCTGATGAACTTTCGCTTTTGCTGATGTATCTTTCTCGGATAATTGATATGCACCTTTGTTCTGCTTCAAGTTGCTTTTTGGTTGTCGTCGCTTTCCATTTGTGAACAGTGCTTGTTTCCAGACAATTCACTTCTAGCAAACTTGAGAGTATTCGCTTCTGCTTCTGATTCGCTTGACCTGAAAGAAGAAAAAGTATGCTTGGGCTTGCCTTGCACTTACAGTTGTATGTTTTTTTTTTTTGGTAGATCCCTAACATGTGAGCACTTCTATGTGTGTAAGGCAATTTTTGACTTCATCAAAAATAATAAGGGAAATAGAAAATAATTAGGGAAGCAAGAAAGAGTTTTGGAATCCAATCAAAACAAGTATAGATTTTATTAATAACAAAGAATTCGCTTCTCCCTTCATACAAATATCCCAAAAATTTCCCCGTTTTTGATGATGCCAAAACCCAAATAAAAAAATAAATAAACTAAGGAAAATTGAACACTATTCTATATTAGTCTACAAGCGATAGAAGTCTGAAAGTGAAGCCAAGGATTTGGTTTTCCACTTGGACTTTTGGTCTTCAAGTCTCTTTGTCTCCTTATTTTTCTTTCTCCAATCTTCTTCACCCCCTCCCATTCCTTCTTCTTCGGAATGATGAGAAGGTGTCTTCACGGAATGGTCAGAAGATTTCTTCGTCATCGTCACTTGGAGATGACTCTCTTCTCCGCTTCTCTCTTGCCTTTCCTAGGGAGATAATCTTATTTCATTTATCTCCCTTCCTTTTGGCGCTTTCAAATGCGGAAGCTACGAATCGAACACACATCAACTATGATAGATTCAGTCCAAGCGACAACTATGAAATATGAATGATAATTTCCTAAAAATCTACCCACGAACACACTGAATAGGCGTCGACAGAAAACCTAAGCAATTCAATTCTGATTAAGCTCAAATTTTAACATGAGTTACAACTTAGGGTTATAAAGTAAGTAACAAACTAAATAACAAATAATAACAAGGGTTAACAAAGAATATTAGAAAGCTTGGTTCCAAATATAATCCGATAATCACTAGAGGCCTAGGTTTTAGGATTTGCATGGATTAGCCATTTTAATCTAGTTCATATGGGAGTTCTATATATAATAAACATCAACTCTTCTCTCGAAGCAATCAATATTAGTAGATTAACCTATGACATCTATCTCCGCTAGGTCTCAAGATGCATAAATTAACTCCAAATAGCTCAATTAATTATCTAGAAGCTCCTACTAGCAAGAATTACTAGTATGGTGTGATTTGATTCCAAGTGTTATGAACTAAAGCCTCCTAAGCATTTAACCAAACACCCTGTATGCACTCAATGATGGCCAATCAATCATGCAATATAATCAAGCCCCAAATCACAAGACATATGAATTAGAAGGTAAATCCAACAACAAAACCAAAAAACCTAGTGATCTAGATCATATCTTCATATATTGGAACCAAAGGAAATTTAGCTAGACATAATTGATGGAATTAAACCATAGAAAGTAAATAAAATCATGCTTAAAAGATAGAGAATTCAACAAGGAAGAGAATAATGGAATGGGTCTTCAAATCTTCAACATAAATCTTCAACAATCTTCAAAATACTAAAAAGGAAAGAAGGAAATATTTCAAGGGTTCTAAGAGTGTTAAAATATGTCCAAGATCCATAAAATAGGAAGATTTTGGGTTTAAATACATAATAGGTGAGTTTTGGGTTGAGTTGGACCGAGTTAGACGAACTAACTCGGTTAAAACACCAAGAAAAGGGGCGACGGCGCCCTAGCTGGTGGGCTGGCCGGCTACCGCCTGGGTTGCAGCCTAGGTCGCCGAAAACACTGTTCCTCAGCCGGCCAGCCGGCGGCCTGGCCGGCGGTCCAGCCGGTCGCCGTTGGTTCGGCCATTTTGCGCAGCTCCACCGTTTTCACTCGTTCTCCCTCGTCCGAACTCCAATTCTCGATCCGCTTTTTGCTATGGACTCCTAACGAATCCCTCTTCGACATGGAATGAACAAATTGGCCAAATGAGTTCTCCATTGTTCCTGAAAAAAGCATAAAGAGACTCGAGAGAATGAGGAAAACATAATTGAAATCAAACTAGTGAAACCCTAACTCTATAGATTTAAATTCCACATTTCAAATCTAGGTTTCACCCTAATAAAATCGATTCTTCCTCGTTTCCGGCCTTTTATCCTTAGCCACATGAATACTATTCCAATTCTTACCAAAATGGATCGAAAACCAAGAAAAATGAGAAAAGTCTAAAATGTACTAAGAGTTAAGAAACCCTAGTATTATTAACATATAAGCACATAAATCGAGACTCATACACATTCCAAAACACTCAACATGCACATAAAATACGTGTTAATCACTTCCCCAAACTTAAGCCATTGTTCGTCCCGAACAATGAAATGAACAATCAAAACACTTAACATGTATGGAGTGTGCATTTTGAGTTCCTCGATGCCTCATATAACTTCAAAAACCATTTTATTCAAAGAAATTCTCATGTAAAACCAAACATTCATAAGATCAACCACTATCCTAACTTAGAATTCAATCACTCAAGCATCTTAAACTCTAGACCTCTCAAGGAACAAGTGTATCACTCGATCCTTCAATATGTGGAAATGGTAAACACTCATCGAAATCATGCAATACACATCTTTAACCATAAGCTTGCCTATCAACTCAAGTTCCTAATACTACAATGCATGCACAAATTAGGATCAAAAAGGTCTTTATTAAGCTTGTAATGTAGGGACATTGGTTAAGGTAGGGAATTTTAGGTTAAGCAACTTCAATTTTCATTCAAGTACCCTTACCCCCTTTTTTCACCTTTCTAAGTATGAATTTCTTCATCTTCCACCTTGTCCAACCCTTTTTATCAAATGAACCCAAGCTTCTACCAAATATCTAAAGAAACACTCCTTTATGCTCTTATTCTTCTCTTTTTCTTGTAAGAACTTTGTTCTTATGTTTTTTTTTTTCAATAAGAACTTCGTTCTTATTCTTTTCTATTCTAACTTTGAGCTTATAGGAGTGTCCTTTCATTTCAAAATAAATCTCTAGACCCTTCACCATCATCCATCATTTTTCATGAATTTTCAACTTTCACCAAGATTCCTTTAACCATCTTTCACCCCCTATCGTAAGCTCCATTCAAGGCTCAAAATGGGACGACAATGGTAATGAAAGATAGGTTAGTGTTTAGGGAAAATGGGCTATTCAATGATGGACTAAGATCATCTCCTAATCATGCACACATGTAATACTTCTAACAAGAGTATCAAGACAAGTTCTAGTAAAGAATATGCAATGCAAAATCAAGCTCTCAAGAAAGGATATTCACTATGTAAAATGCATAGTTTTAGGCTCAAAATCCTCTCAAGCTTTTTTTTTTATAGAGCCTAAGTGCCTAAGATCAATCCTTCCAAGCTATTCAAGTGAAATAACCCTAATCATGCTTGACTCAAACTTGAGAAATTTCAAAAATGTTACCCTTTTAACATCAATCATTGACATCTCACCCAAATACACTTGAGCAATTAAACACGTTCTTTCACATTCACACATGCAAGCATTCATTTAACATTTTCAATTTTCCAAAAATTTCGCACTCAAGCTCCAATCAATCAACAAAATCATCCTCACCAAAGATTCTCCATTGT
The DNA here is from genome assembly GCA_001642375.2 of Mentha longifolia. Classification (NCBI taxonomy): domain Eukaryota; kingdom Viridiplantae; phylum Streptophyta; class Magnoliopsida; order Lamiales; family Lamiaceae; genus Mentha; species Mentha longifolia. The sequence continues at coordinate 10,248,945 of CM038120.1, read as the reverse complement.
AAGCTCACATTCAATAAACCAACAAACCAAATAAGGAATTTTTATCAATTAAGCTCATCGACCCAAACTCATCACCAAACCAAAATAAGCAAAAATCATCCATTTAACCCCAATCAACCACAATCATCAAGCAAGCCTAAGCATATAATCAACAAACACATCAAATAGAAGCTTGAAAAATATCAAAAGTAAAGTAATTTAAATTCCTTATCCTACCCCCCTCCCCCAAACTTATTTTAGAACATAAGGTCTAAAATGAGTTTGGAGGGAAGAATAATAAGAAATTTAAATTACACTTACAACGGTCCAAAGCTAGGTTGATGATGGTTTTGAAAGCCTTTCACTCCGTTGCTTGCTTGATTAGTTGATTCTCTTCCCTCATTTGTTCCAATCACAAAAATAAAGACAAATTAAGAAAAATGACTTAATCACAAACAAAGATCAAAAAAACTAAAAATGAACTAAAACTAACTAAAAACGAAGAATAAAGAGATAGTTGTTGGGGTGCCTCCCAACGAGCGCTTAGTTTAACATCGTTAGCTCGACAATACCTCATTGCCCTTTCAAGGGACTTGAAATGACTTCCAACCTCGATCAAATGCCAACCCATCATCAAGTTCTTCAAGCTCCGGTTCATCCATTCTTGACTCTTCCGGATCATCCAAAACACTCGACATGTGGAATATTGCCTTCTCTTCATTCATTCGAAGGGTGATACTCCCTTCAAAAACATCAATGAGGGCTCGTCTAGTGGCTAAAAAGGACCTTCCAGGAATCATCAGAATATCCCGGTCCTCTGGGATGTCGAGGACTACGAAATCCACCGGGTAAATGAGTTTTCCAACTCTTATAAGCACATCTTCCACAATACCTTTGGATAGGATATTGAACGATCCGCCATTTGGAGAATAAGTGAAGTGGACTTAAGAGTTCCAATCTTCAAATGATGAAAAATGGAAAGGGACATCAAATTCACACCCGAGCCCAAATCACACAAGATATTCCTAAAAGCTTGGCCTCCTATCTCACAAGGTAGAGTGAACTTCCCGGGGTCCCCTTCTTTGTTTGGAATCTTCTTTTGTAGACGAGCACTACATTCCTCCGACAACATAATGGTTTCACCCTTATCAAATTTCCTTTTCTTTTTAACCACATCCTCCAAGAATCTCTCATGATCCGGAATTTCACTCAACAAACCAATCAAAGAAGCATTTATCTCCAATTTCTTGAATGCATCTAACAAATCACCTTTCTTCTCATGCAAATTCTCATCAATAGGCTTAATAGAAGATGCTAGATTATCCAAGCAATTCGGTTCCACTTGATCTTGAGAAGCTTTTGGAGTTGAAGTAGGAGTAGTACCTTGTGGTTTCTTGTAGAACTTTGTCTTCTCATTAAACTTCTCTTCTCCAAGTAACTTCTTTATCTCGGAAACATAATAAGCACATCTTCTTCTTTCCATCAAATTCTTGTCCTCCGACCACGGAATTCCATTGTTGAGCTTCATCCTTTTATGATATTCATGAATCTCTTCCTTCGACTTGCTTTCAACGTCTTCCAAAGGAGGCCAATAATCCGGGACCGTCACGGAGTATATATCATTAGCGAAACTCTTTAGTGTCCATTCCTTCTCATAAAGGCTATGATCGTGAGACGGATCCTAAGGAGGGACGCTTTGACCACCCCACTTTTTCCTCATATAAAATGGTACGTATGGCTTTTTGTCCTCTTGGATCTCTTGTGAGGGTTTGGAAGATACTTCACCCACCACATGGATTGCGTTGCATTGTTGCTTCGGATTTTCTTGAGCCTTGCTAGAGGATTCTCCGAACTTATATTGAGTGGTAGCTTGGTTAGCCATTTGGATAATTTGGCCTTCCATCATCTTGACTTGCTTTGACAATGAAGTGAGGGAATTCTCCAAGGCATTGACCTTTTGGCCGGTTTGAGTGATAAAAGCACTTTATTGATTGGCCATTTGTTGAACAATTTGCTCAAGAGTAGGGGATGACTTCTTAGATTCTTCAAGCACTCCTTGATAGACGGAGAATCCGGAAGGCGAAACTTGAGCACTATTTGGATTTCCATAGGAGGGATTGAGAGGATTCCTAGTGTTGGGATTGTAGGCTTGTTAACCTCCTTGTTGACCATACGAATAACCACCTTGTTGATTGCCTTGAAATCCCCCTTGGTGTCCTTGAAAACCTTGCTTGTTGAAATTGCCATAAGGACTTTGATTAACATAACTCACATTCTCCCTTCCATTGAACTCCCAATTCTCTTGAGATTGAACCCTATGAATTTGAGCTTTTCTTTCATCGTCATATTTTCTCTTCATAATAGCAAGCTCTAGTGCTAATGCCTCATACCTCTCATCCTCAATCGAAGCAACCTTTCTAGAAAGGACCCTCTCCATTGGCCATTGATAACTATTAGCCGCCATCTCTTCAATAATTCTCTAAGCTTCTTTTGCATTTTGGTTGAGAAGGTACCCACCGGAAGTAACATCTACAATGCTTCGTGTATGAGGTGTTAGCCCACTATAAAAGTTGGTCATTTGTTGACCCTCGTTAAAGCCATGTTGAGCACACTTCCTTAGAAGCTCCCTATATCGCTCCCATGCTTCATACAAAGTTTTGTCACCTTGTTGAGAAAAATGTGAAATATCGGAGATAAGCCTTTGAGCTTTGGATGGTGGGAAGTATTTAGAGAGAAAGGCCTTGCATAGGTCATCCCATGTGTGAATATTAGCGTTGTTTAGCCCATTATACCAATCCTTGGTCCGGTCCCGTAGAGAAAACCCAAACATCCTCATCCGGATAGCATCATTTGAAACTCTATTAAGCTTGATAGTTTCGCAAATATCAAGGAACATACCAAGGTGGGCGTTTGGATCCTCTATAGGACTTCCACCGAATTGCTCACTCTTCACCATTTGGATGAGTCCAGATTTGAGCTCAAAATTATTGGCATTGATTGTCCCCCATTCTCCTCCTTGAAATTGCTCCGTTGGAGATTGGAACATATGATTGAGAGGAGGTGGTTGAGCCTCATTCGCCCTTCTTTCTTGCTCATCCTTCCATGCTCTAAACTCTTCCATTTCTTTCATAAGAGCCTCTATTGCTTGATTGTTAGCCATTTCTTGGTCTTCAATAGAATTCCTTCTTCTATGCTTTCTTTTAAAGTTCAAGATCAAAGGTTGAACGAGTCTTCCTTTGGACCTTGTGTGCATAAACCTTCAAAACAAAAATGAAAAGAAACTATGCTTGAATTAGTAACTTAATAACCAAATCGACTATTGAAACTCAAACTAAGCATTCCCCGGCAACGGCGCCAAAAATTGACCCGCCCTCAGTTTAGGGGTGAGGGAGATGCAATAATAACCGATTATAGTATAATCGGGTCGAATCCACAAGGAATGCTAGGTCGTTCAAGATTCAAGTAGTAATCCGATTACCTAACTACTATTCAAGCTACCAAGTGACATGTTTTTGTGTTTTTTGATTAGCTAAAGAAAAATATAAAGTAAGTAACAAACTAAATAACAAATAATAACAAGGGTTAACAAACAATATTATAAAGCTTGGTTCCAAATATAATCCGATAATCACTAGAGGCCTAGGTTTTAGGATTTGCATGGATTAGCCATTTTAATCTAGTTCATATGGGAGTTCTATATATAATAAACATCAACTCTTCTCTTGAAGCAATCAATATTAGTAGATTAACCTATGACATCTATCTCCGCTAGGTCTCAAGATGCATAAATTAACTCCAAATAGCTCAATTAATTATCTAGAAGCTCCTACTAGCAAGAATTACTAGTATGGTGTGATTTGATTCCAAGTGTTATGAACTAAAGCCTCCTAAGCATTTAACCAAACACCTTGTATGCACTCAATGATGGCCAATCAATCATGCAATAAAATCAAGCCCCAAATCACAAGACATATGAATTAGAAGGTAAATCCAACAACAAAACCAAAAAACCTAGTGATCTAGATCATATCTTCATATATTGGAACCAAAGGAAATTTAGCTAGACATAATTGAAGGAATTAAACCATAGAAAGTAAATAAAATCATGCTTAAAAGATAGAGAATTCAACAAGGAAGAGAATAATGGAATGGGTCTTCAAATCTTCAACATAAATCTTCAACAATCTTCAAAATACTAAAAAGGAAAGAAGGAAATATTTCAAGGGTTCTAAGAGTGTTAAAATATGTCCAAGATCCACAAAATAGGAAGATTTTGGGTTTAAATACATAATAGGTGAGTTTTGGGTCGAGTTGGACCGAGTTAGACGAACTAACTCGGTTAAAACACCAAGAAAAGGGGCGACGGCGCCCTAGCTGGTGGGCTGGCCGGCCACCGCCTGGGTTGCAGCCTAGGTCGCCGAAAACACTATTCCTCAGCCGGCCAGCCGGCGGTCCAGCCGGTCGCCGTCGGTTCGGCCATTTTGCACAGCTCCACCGTTTTCACTCGTTCTCCCTCGTCCGAACTCCAATTCTCGATCTGCTTTTTGCTATGGACTCCTAACGAACCCCTCTTCGACATGGAATGAACAAATTGGCCAAATGAGTTCTCCATTGTTCCTGAAAAAAGCATAAAGAGACTCGAGAGAACGAGGAAAACATAATTGAAATCAAACTAGTGAAACCCTAACTCTATAGATTTAAATTCCACATTTCAAACCTAGGTTTCACCCTAATTAAGCTCTATTCTTCCTCATTTCCGGCCTTCGATCCTTAGCCACATGAATACTATTCCAATTCTTACCAAAATGGATCGAAAACCAAGAAAAACGAGAAAAGTCTAAAATGTACTAAGAGTTAAGAAACCCTAGTATTTTTAACATATAAGCACATAAATCGAGACTCAAACACGTTTCAAAACACTCAACATGCATATAAAATATGTGTTAATCAATACTCAAAAATTACTTTTCGCCAATGACCGTGCCGGTTTTTGAACCTCTATAAATAGGAGCCTAGGGCCTTCAGAAGTTCATCCTTATCTAAACTCACTTATATTATACGAAAAGTTTCTAGAGCTTATCCTAAAGTTTCTCAATCGTTCGAAGTCCAAAAGGTACACCAAAAGAAGAAGGGTGACCCTGGTGAGACGACGGTCCTATGGGTATATGCCGTGTTGACTCACGCAGCCCGGATCGCCGCCTGACGAAGTTGAGTCGTTATGACTCCGTCAAGATAAAATTTAGATTCCTATCCTTTGCACTATGTTCCGCTAGTGGTAAATATATGGTCGATCCTTAGGGAGTTGGTGGAATTTCTGCCTCTTGTCACAATTTGTAGGGATCTTGCCCTAGACAAGATAGTAGCCAGTGAACTAGAATGGAAATAACTAAGCTGAAATAAAACACTAAGAAAATCAGTAATAAAAGCAACTTGGTTTGGTTGGACTTTCTAACCCGAACTATATTCCCTTCATCATTGATTTATATTTATTTCGTGCAGTGTGTGTAACATTGGTTATAGGCAATTTGATTAGTGAGATGTGCTCCCATTGTCACGCGTCACGTGTACACCTCACCTTGCCCAGCATACCTATAAGAGTAGGGAAGCCGAAGACATATAGTCACATCCTCACTTGGCCAAGACACTTTCCTCGAACGCGACGATCCTGTCTTGGCAGCATCTGTTGGGGTTGTTATGTATAGCTAAAGCAAAACGTATTTTAGTATATACGACATAAATTCCACTAGTAATAATCACCTATCTGAATAAATATATTAATAAGAATAAGCCCTATATCTCATGTTTTAGAACACGTGGACGGCTCGGGTGTCAGGGAGATCACGCAGCGTTCGATAATAATTATGAGATATAAATAGTGTCACAGTCGAGATAGCTTGGGAAAACTATCTGTTTTGACTGCAACATAACGGTAGTGGTGGGTCTCAGTCACTAGTTATGTTGGTATGGTGGAACGTATTGACAGGATCGAGTGAGATAAGGTTCTTCTGATACTGAACCTAGCAATAGGTGAAGAACTAGAGATCTCGGGATTTAGAGAAATGATCTTAATCTCAATATGCTATTAGAGATATATGTAGTCACTTCCTAATGACTTGTATAGCTAAGGGTCTATCGTAGCATCCCTAATGACTTGCATCTTGGGTAACATAAGGGCACATAGTATGTCTAATTAGTTATATCGAGATACCGTGTCCACATCAGGTTGAAAGATATCCCCTCAGGGAGTTCACAAGGTTTATTATACCAAGTCATGCATGCTGATTAAGTTCAGGTATAATAATAAGGGGTGAACGGGTACTACTTGGGGAAAATAAGATATTAATTAATTATGAGCAGTCAGAGGAGCTCTAATTAATTAATGGATATCAGAGTCATTATGCATGGGGACAGTTCTCAATAGAGTATCAGCCCCAATCTACAAATTGAGACAGAGCGGTGATTCAGTTCTGATTCTCTAGTGGAATGCGTCACAACTCTAATGAAATAAATATTCTCGGTTGATCATGGTTATTTCATTAGGTAAGGCTAAACTCTGTCTGGTATATAGATCCCTGGGGTGGCCCAAGAGCTCTTCAGGAAAGGAATCCAAAGTATTATTGAGGGATATCAGTTTTGGACTGAAAAGAGGCATTATGGGCCTGAGCCCAGTAATGTGGTGCCTACTGTAGTGTAGGGGACGCCAGTTTTTCTCTTCTGGTGTCCATCTGATCTCAATATTTGCACTCTGGTTAATTAAATAAATATGGAATAAATTAATATCTAATTAATTAAGATTTATTCTTAATTAAGGATTTAGATAATTAATTTAATAATTATATATTATTTTCCTTATAATAATTAGGATTAATTCTAATTATATTTAATTAGAATTTGTTCCAGTAATTATTAACTAAACCGGGCTTTAAGTAAATTAAAGCCCGTGACTTAGTGGGCAAGGAAAGTGGCGCCTCCTCCTCATTATAAATAAGGAGAAGGAGATTCTCAAAACCTAAGCTGAAGCAGACGTAGAGACGCCATTCTACAGAGGGAGAGTTCCGGTTCCATAGTTCCTAGACGCCCACACAGTCAAAGAACTTCGAGGAAAGGGATCACATCTCAGTAATCTAGACCTGTAGATTTCTCTATAAGCACAAATCTGAGGTATAATGTTCTAAACTCGATTATATGATTTAGTTGCATTTAAATTATCACATCCAATTTCGAATATCTAGTGGAAAAAAGGAATGCTTTCAAGCAACAGTTCCATCAACTGGTATCAGAGCCACGGTTCTAGAATTGGCTCTGTGATAATTGGATTAAATGTACGTTCATGCATTCGAGTCAATTATGCTATAAACTATGATGCTGCTGTCCGGGAACAACGTGTGTTGTTTTTGATCCCATTTTTCATCGTTTTTGGTGTTATTTTCAAATCGGTGAGAAATAAGGTACCGATTAGAATAAGATTCATTTTTTTGTAAATTTCTTTGTATTTTCGATTTCTTGTAAAATCTGTACGGTGGAGATCGAGTGAAGAAATTGAAGAACGAGGCACGAGAATTGAGGACGGCGGCGAAACAACGCGCTAGGAAGCGCGTGTTGCACACGCGCGTGCACGACAACAATTGAGGCAGCCGTTTCAGCCGTGATTTCGGTGCTGTATCTTCTCTAATCGATCAACGTTGGAACCCTAAGGCTCAACGACGTCGATCGGAGGCTGTAGCGGTGCCGGGGCAAAGGCGGCGGTTGTCTGAGGCGGTGGGAGCAGCGGCGGCTAGAAACCCTAGGGTTTTCGGCTCGCGTATGGCTGTTCGAGCCCTGTCCTGGCTGCATCGTGCACCTGGGTTCACGCCTGGGTGCTGGTAGATGCTGGGCGGAGGTGCGGTGAATGCATGTGAAGGTGGTGGCTAGACGTTGCAGTAGCCATGGCGATGGGTGGCGGCGAAACTTATCCGCGCGCGGAACTGTCGCCTGCTGCGGCTATTGCAGTTGCTGCGGCTGTGATGGGCCGATGCCGACTTCACCTATGTGCTGGGAGGCTCCTCCGGTCGAGTGGGAGCTCTGTGGCGGAGGTGGCTCGTCAGATTTGCTGCAGCGGTGGTGAACTGGAAGAGACAATGATGATGGTGATTTTGGTGATCGGGCCGAGGAGCGGGCTGGGTTCGGGCTGAGCTGCAAGGGACACAGCTGGCCCGTTCGCCCAGCCCACGTGCAACTCGGGCCCCGATCCGGCCCACTTTGATGCGTACGATGACGGCGCGTGCAATGCATGCGCATAATTCATCGTGACACGTGTCGATGATGTGGCAAACGAATGAGGGATGTTCGTTTCAACAAACGGTCCTCGTCGTTCAACGAGGGCTAAGGTTTTCCAAAACTTTAGTGTGATCGTTAATGATTAGGTTTTTCGTAACCTAATTCGTTCCAAAAATCATTCGTCTCGTCTCATTTTGGAAATAGGGAGTTCCGCGCCCTAATTCCATTTCGAGCTACTTGCTATTTTCGGAAGGTGGACTTGAAGATCAAGTGAAGACTTTCCAAGACCGAAGCTTGTTTTGGATTTTAATTAATTAAATTGTAATAGATAGGTTATATCCTTCCTGGTTGGCAGCCTATTTATTTATTTTAATTAATTACGCATGCTATGGATGGTTTAAATTAAACAATGTGATGAAAGCATGTTTTGCATGATATTGTTGCTTTTATTTAATGCGTAATAGAAACAAACATGTCTAGGGTGTCATAGCATGGATTTATGATTTCAAAAGCGAGCATGTTTTATTACTTGCACTTAGAAATCATGCGGTATGAATTAATTGTCAACGTGCTTCGTATATCGCATAAAAAAAAACCCTTTGAAAATAAAAAGACTATGCGGGAAAAATTAATTAGTTTTAATAAATTAATTGGGGACCTCCATATTTGGTTTTAGACGAAGTCAAGGATTAGGCTCATGTAGACGTCCACCCTACATGGCCTGCACGATTTTGACCTCCCTGCCCGTATATTTGTCGGTTAAATTTCTCAATAACTTAGAATATTCTTTAGGAGAGTGGGAGTTATACGAGTAAACGTCCACCCTACGTGGCTTGCACGTACAGGCTCTAACTCGGTCCTTAGTGGAAATTTTAAGTGAGATAATCTAAGAGGGCATCTACAATACCGGCACAGTTCTCGTTTTCTATGCTACCTTGTAGATAAACTCGGTTAGGTGAATAATATGGTTAAAGCTTAGCTACAAATTGATGAATCCTCCCTACGAGGTCACTTCTCAAAATAGTAGGGTCCGGTTAAGGTACGGGTTATTATTTCTTTAGTTCACAAGGGTCCTTGTGATGATAAGAGAAATAAACTAGCTCTATATGTCATGGTCGAAAGTTTTATGCTTGCCTGGTCGCCCTACGTGACTTAAGTATAAAATTTTGGGCTACTCGTTTGTTGGTTCAATGTTATTTTGTCAAAGGGTTATAACATTGATAACATAAATTATTCTTATTAAATGAGTTGTTAACTGTCAACTTGTGTTATTTGGTTTCAAATATGTCTATGGATCCTTCTCGCAATCAAGTTCTTAATTCCATTACCCTCTCTAAGATAGTTCCTATGGATATAAGAAACCGTATTCTAAGGTTCCAGACTTTTGGGAAAATATCCTCTACGAAATTTGAGGATAATGATGACATGGAACGTTATGTCATGAAGTTTCGCGAGTTGTTTCAGGCTTATGAGACATATGGCGCCACACTTTCTGGACAAGTGAAGTGTGACATTGTCTTGGCTTCTCTATTGGCTTCTTTTACTACTCTTCGCATGGAGATCATCAAATCTCAAATCAACCATACGGATTTGGAAACTCTTTTCGAAGAGCTCCTTGAGGTCGACAATGAGAGAAAGAAGGTGGTCATGTGGTCCAGAGAAGTAAAGAAGATATACGATAGGGTGAGGGCCAAAAATGAGGGTGAAAGGAGTCGTGATTCCGGAAAGGAACCTCTGAGGCGAAATAAGAAATAAAAGATGGATGAAGGTATGTCTCGAAAATGTAACATGGAAAACATATTAGCATTGGTTTAGTCCTATATTGGACGGATTTAAACTGGTGGATACTAATTATGGTTTGTTACATGTGTTTCTTTGAAGGCGTTGCCACAAAGGATGATGAGGCGGCTTCGAGTACTGGTGTCGGCAAGCATTGATGGATGATGCGGTTGCTGATTGCTCGAAGACTTCTATTCTCTTTGTTTTATCTTTTGGTTTTGAGATAGATGTTTGGGATGATACATTACTCTACTGTTTTTCATTACATTGTTTTTGCCAAGTTTTGGCGGTACATTTGTTTTGAATTGGTTTATGAATGATTTCGTTTTTAACATTTGTGTTAATTTCATTTTAACACTGGTTGTTAAATGGTTTTTTTATTCATGTGTTGAAGTAATTATGGAATATCTCAAATGTGATTAGATAAATGTAGTTGTTTCTTTATTTCTCACTTCTTTTCTCATCTTTATTTGAAACATTACTAAACTATGTCTAGTATCTATGATTCTACCTTATAATTTGAATACAAAATGGTCTTAGAACTGATTTTGGAGGATCGAATTGGACATAAGGGATATTTGCATGTACTGTAATGCAAGTTAGTTGAATTAAGATTGGTGATAAGTTGGATTAGTAAAAGTTTCAATAAAAAGATTGAAAGGATAAGGTGATGAAAAGATCATTATTGAACAATGTTCAAAAATGATAAGATCATTCAAGGAATTTCAATAAGCCAAGAAGTACGAGAATGAATAGTCACAAATATTCTGCACAAATTCATCTTTATTGCAGTGGAGTGTTTTCGAAAGAAAACACTAAATCGTTTTTTCATATATATCAAGAAACTAGGTTTCTTGGAAAATGTACATGAGGAAAGAAATGACCACGTAAACATAAAGTTTAGATGAGATAGTTAAAGTAATTGATACGATTCATGTCAATTTGCATGGTTCATTGTTGGTCATTGTTGGGTTCAGATTCATAATGAAAAGGGCAATGACAATGAAAGAACAAGGTTAATATGGGAAATATAGAGAAGATGGATCCTTAAATCCATTTAATGCTTTGTTGGGATATAAGTTCCCAAAGAGTTCTATATTTCATATTAACACTTTTTGTACCTCATAAGTTACAATCCAATATCTGTCTAAAGCCAATGGCTTTTGGCTGGTGATATTTGGATATAACGGTTATGTTGAAACAAATATTATCAATTAAGTGCATTATTCCGAATGCTTGATTAACTCTTGCAAGAAATTCGAATAATGAGAACATTTATGGAATGACATGCATAAAATTAAGTTTTATGGAATATGTCAATAAATGTTACAGTTCTCATATTAACAAAGATGATAGACGTGATTTTCTCGTACATTATGTGATAATATTACTAACTTTGGCGACATTGTGAAAGTATTATCGGACATAATGGTGGTGGTTATCCGGACAGTTTAAGATGCAGAATTTGAATAATGTGGGATATGTCCATGAGGACAGTATACATGATTCAAGTATTCTACGTAGGTTACTGTTCTGACTAGGTTATCGATATAAGTTATATCGGAAAAGTGTCAGATATTTGTTATTGTTGTGTGCAAGGTAACAAATATAGTTCGTTAATGAACACGAATAATCGGGGAGTATGTTGGTAAATGAGGAAATCGACCTTAATCTATGTGTTCACTTAGAAAGGAGAACCATACTTTGAAGAATCTCAGAACAGTAAATTGTTTGTGAGAATTCTTTTATGACAAGCTAAAATTAGTAATGGGAGCTACTAAAGCAGCTGTATGGTTGGAAACTTTACTTTGTGAAATGGTAGTAATTCTATCTTGCTAGAAATCTCACATTGAATGTGGTTTTTCAAGTGTGGAAGCAAGATTTATGGATTTGTCAAACCGGAAAAACACATAGGAGTACCGATTGGTTTATGTAACCATAAGGCGATATTGCGGGTATAAAGGAACATTAAAACAAGAATGATAATATGGCGGTTCATTCAATAAGTTAAGTATGCCAGCACCTCTGAAGCACGTGGTGGGCATTATCTTATTGTTCCTCCCACGGTAAAATCTTTGAGTATAAGTGGGAGAAGATATGAAATACAGTGATGCCATATAGTTTCCGATAGACACATGGGTATACTAAAAGTTTTTACTTTAGTATAAGTGGGAGATTGTTGGGGTTGTTGTGTATAACTAAAGCAAAAACGTGTTTTAGTATATACGACATGTATTCCACTGGTAACAATCACCTATCTGAATAAATATATTAATAAGAATAAGCCTTATATCTCATGTTTTAGAACACGTGGATGGCTCGGGTATCAGGGAGATCACGCAGCGTTCGATAATAATTATGAGATATAAACAGTATCACAGTCGAGATAGCTTGGGAAAACTATCGGTTTAGACTGCAACATAACGGTAGTGGCGGGTCTCAGTCGCTAGTTATATTGGTACAGTGGAACGTATTGACAAGATCGAGTGAGACAAGGTTCTTCTGATATTGACCCTAGCAATAGGTGAAGAACTAGAGATCTCGGGATTTAGAGAAATGATCTTAATCTCAATATGTTATTAGACATATATGTGTTGTTCACTGTTACTTTGACTTGTATAGCTAAGGGTCTATCGCAGCATCCCTGATGACTTGCATCTTGGGTAACGTGAGGGCACATAGTATGTCTAATTAGTTATATCGAGACACCGTGTCCGCATCAGGTTGAGAGTTATCCTCTCAGGGAGTTCACAAGGTTTATTATACCAAGTCAAGCATGCTGATTAAGTTCAGGTATAATAATAAGGGGTGAACGGGTACTACTTGAGGAAAATAAGATATTAATTAATTATGAGCAGTCAGAGGAACTCTAATTAATTAATGGATATCGGAGTCATTAGACACGGGGACAGTTCTCAATAAAGTATCAGCCCCAATCTACAAATTGGGACAGAGCGGTGATTCAGTTGTGATTCTTTAGTGGAATGCGTCACAACTCTAATGAAATAAATGTTCTGGGTTGATCATGGTTATTTCATTAGCTAAGGCTAAACTCTGTCTGGTACATAGATCCCTGGGGTGGCCCAAGAACTCTTCAGGAAAGGAATTCAAGGTATTATTGAGGGATATCAGTTTTGGACTGAAAAGAGGCATTATGAGTCTGAGCCCAGTAATGTGGCACCTACTGTAGTGTAGGGGACGCTAGTTTTTCTCTTCTGGTGTCCATCTCAATAATTGCACTCTGGCTAATTATATAATTATAGAATAAATTAATATCTAATTAATTAAGATTTATTCTTAATTAAGGATTTAGATAATTAATTTAATAATTATATATTATTTTCCTTATAATAATTAGGATTAATTCTAATTATATTTAATTAGAATTTGTTCCAGTAATTATTAACTAAACCGGGCTTTAATTAAATTAAAGCCCGTGACTTAGTGGACAAGGAAAGTGGCGCCTCCTCCTCATTAGAAATAAGGGGAAGGAGATTCTCAAAACCTGAGCTGAAGCAGAGGTAGAGACGCCATTCTACAGAGGGAGAGTTCCAGTTCCAAAGTTCCTATACGCCCACACAGTCAAAGAACATCGAGGAAAGGGATCACACCTCATTAATCTAGACTTGTAGATTACTCTGTCAGCATAGATCTGAGGTATAATGTTCTAAACTGGATTATATGATTTAGTTGCATTTAAATTATCACATCCAATTCGAAGATCTAGTGAAAAAAAAAATGCTTCCAAGTAGCAGTTCCATCAGCATTTGCCCAAGGTAGCCCAACTGGCCTATCAGCGTGCCTAAGACACGCGACCACAATCACTAGTGCTATTCTACACTATCTGGGGTGAAGCGATTAGCAACCCTTTTTCCAGTTATTATTTGTACAATAAATAATTCTTAGACATTACCGGCTGAATAACATCCAAGGAGAATCCATTGGTTTGGATCCCTTGACATAGCACATTCGGGAACACACACACTACACTATGATTCATCTTTTAGATCTCACAAGGGTTAAGCATAATTCGGATTAACTCATCTTCCCCAAATCAAGTAAAAGAAATTAGCGACTCATACTAAATAAATTAAACACAGCATAAAAGAAAGAAAACATGCTTCAAATTAAAAGAAGAGTCAGGTGCTCAAAACATAAAAAATTTCCCATAGGACTTGTTTGTTTCCTCCCCAACACTCATAAGAAAATGAACATGAAAATAAACGAGGTAGTAGCTCCGGTATCTCAATTGCAGCTCCAGTCTCTGATGATCGAAGGATGCCTTGGCCTGCGGCCAGCATCGTATTTATAGATGAAGGGCGACTCGGGTGTACACTTGCTCAAACACGCCTAGGGTTAGTCAGAGACTTTCCAGTTTTGGCTTCAATCACGATCCTTCTCCAGCAGACTTTCCACGTGTCAAATCTTTCCAAAAGTTGATGGTCAGATCTGCAGGATTTGTTTCCTTATTTGCTTTCTAGATAAGGTTCGCAGATGTCTTGCCCGTGGAGCTTGTGCCTTGACTCATGCTAGCTCGACTTGGCCACTGTCGAGATCTAGCTCTTCCTCTTAGCATGAGTTCCCTTCTTTACCTTCTCCCCCATCTCTCTCATCAACAGTTCCCTCTATTTATGTTCACTTCCTTTCCTTGGCACATAATGCCTTGACTAAGCTTCTGATTCCGTGTGGTACTCTGTTAGGGTAGTATCTTGCCTAAAGCTTGAATAGGCCGAGTTTTTGCCTCTCTCACGGAATGAAACCTGTCTTGCCCATCACTCCTGCAAAACTCCATTAAAGTGTCCTCCCAGACACGGCTTGACTCTAAAAAGACTCTAAAATAGCACACGGAAAGAGCACGAAATTCAAGCTCGTCACACTCACACACTTTGGTCATGATTGTCCTCAAGCGTGTAAGGTTCCTTGGCCAAGAAAAATAGAACTAAAAGACTCAAATAATAAACATGCTGAACAGATGACAGTGGCCAACATATATAACAGAGCATAATTTCAAATTGGTCAAGATAGAAATCAAGCAAGTAACAGATGCATCCTCACTTCACTCTTCACTTTGTGTATAGGTATGTGTATCGCTCTTTTGATGTTTTGACCAAGATGGTTCCATAGGCTTGCCTGTTATCTCGAGATTGCCATCCTATTAGTTTGGACAAAATTCTTATCGTTGGGTCTTAGCAGGGTTGTAATGTGGCTAAAGGCATAGGTTGGAGGATTTGGATCTGGCTATGGTCAAATTGAACAATAGTGTTAGGCAGAAACTACCCTCCCTTCTTGATCAATATCCCATTTCCGGGCCTTAGCACTTTTGTGGAGGCTGATTTAAAGCCTCCACCCTATTTATACATCTTTTCTTTCTTTTCTTTTCTTTTTTTTTTGAATTAGCTGCCCGGCCGAAGGCCAAGGGTAGCCCCAATTTTTTTGGTGTCACTTTCCTTCTTTTATGAATTTTCCATTCATTCTCTTTCCCTTTTTCTCTTAATTCTGCCTATGTTCATATGACCCGGACAGCTGTTTTGATCAAGGCGAATTTAGTGGATTCAAAAAGAAATCAATACGGCTCGAAAAGGGCAATCAAGGGAATAACATGTATAGGTGGTCGTTTTTTGGCTCTGGGGTAAATGTCAAAAAATATGCCCAAATCATCTAAGAATTTATATCACAACCTACTGGGTCTTGATTGAGATAAACAGGCAAGTTCTAGAATAGATTTGACCAAACCATCATACTCACAGAATAAATCATGCTTTTAAGAGGCAATAAGCATTTAAGGCTCAAATCTCACACGGTAACTTGCTTGACATCTTTTTCCAACATCCTCAATTATCATCTAATCATGTTTTAATCATGTATGGTGGTCACTCTTTATCATCATGCCCAAGGAGCAGACTCACATGCTTATTTAAAAAGAAAAGTTTTTTTTTTTTGGAATGATAAATAACCCCTCTCTCCTACTCACACACTTTGCCCAAGGCAAAGTGGTGAGGTAAAGATAGGTGTACTCACTCGGACTTCATGCAATTGAGGTTGGACAAACCTCGACTCAACTAAAAAATTAAAGAAAGAAAAACAAAACAACTATGGGAGGAACATTTTTTAGGGGGGTGGAGTAGGGTACTTGAACCCCTTGTCATTGAAGTAGGCGATGAGTGCCTTCTCCATCCATTCAGAGTTCTTCTGAATCCGGTTCATCTTTGTATTGACATCGCCCTGCATCTCCGTGACTGCACCGAGCACCTCGCTCTTCATATCTACAAAGAAAGTGGACCTGCTCTACTCTTCTAGTTCGGAGGTGATTGAACTCGACTTCCCACGCCCTGAAGGGATATTTGGCTTGGCCGGATCGCTCACGATCCTGTACTTCCCTTTCTTCACCTCTTCAATCGTGAACATCCGCTGCAGGGTGGCTAGGTCAAGGCGCTCCTCTTTTTCCTTCTTCTCCTAGACAGTCTTCATGAGCTTCAGTTGTTGGCCAAGGACATTGGGCAAATGGGCCAGTGAAAGACGCTATCCCGACTTGCTCAAAATGTTTTTGAGGTGAGCAGCCACAAATGCAGAGAAATTGAGTCTCACATTATTCTGCATCGCCCACAGGATGTAGAGCTCCACCTGTGACACGTTGTTGCAGGTGTCTTTCTTGCCATAGAAGTTTATGGCCAAGATATGGTGGCACATCATCCTCAATGCATTTGTCTTGAGCGCAATCTCTCGTGACTCGCTCCCCTTGAAGGTCGTTGTCTTGGCCAAACTCTTCCACATTCGATTCCACTCATCCTTATTCAGTACCGGGACGACTTTGATTATGTTGTTGTACTATTTCTCAAACTTTTCGGTGAAAGTGATCATGTTCAGGGAGATGTCAAGGTCCTCCACCGTCATCTTGCGCCATGACCCGAACAGAGTGAACTCGATCATGATGGGCTTCCCATCATCACCCACTTCTATCTTCATCTCTTTGTAGAATTCTCGAACCAGCCCACTGAAGGTGGCGTGTCCTATTCCAAGAACTTCTCCCACCAAATGGCTTTGAACTTCTCTCAAACCTCCTTCTCTAGGCCTAGTTGGGCAAGAACCTTAAAATCAATGGTTTTGGGAACCACGATTTCTCGCCCAGAGAATTCATCGGGCTTGGCGATTTTAGTGACATTTGCCTTTCTCTTGCGGCTGGTGGTGGGTGGCTCTACGTGCTTCTCTTTCTTCTGCCTTTTTGGTGATGGGGGCTTCTGTTTTGACAATGCCTTATCATCGTCTTCATCCTATCTGACTTTGTTGGAACTCTCTTGCTTGCTTATCTTGCCCTCAGTGGCCTCTTCCTCCTGATTCTCCTCCTCTTCTTCGCTGTCGTTCTCTTCAACCTCCATCTCTTGAGCGAACTCCTCCACCACTTTGGACTTATCAGACGAGTCCGAGTTGGCCGGAGGAGTGGTTTCCTGCAATTTGTCCTCCTCGGTTACAGTGGCAGTTTCCTTCGGTGTGTCTAAAATCTCTCCTATTTTGGTAGGAATTTGTTCAGACATCGTCGTGTCCTTCTTGGTGTCAAGTGAAGAAGCTTCTCCTCCCATGGTGAGATTCCCCAACAGTTCGGCATAAACAAGGGAGGCGCTTCCGGTGTGTTGTCCAGCCTGCTGAGTGGTGGAGGGTGTCTCCATCGGTGACTTCTTTCCTTTCTTTGGTGCTTTTTTGGGTTTTTTCTCGGATGAGGGGGAGGCAGTGAGATTTATCTTAGTGCCGTCGGGAATTCTGAACTTGTTTTTAGGGCGAGTGCCTACCATGATGCTGAAGTTAGGGTTTTTTAGGAGTGGAGAATGTGGGAGGGTGGAGAGAGAGTCGGGAATGTTTGTGAGAGGAAAGGGTTTCAAATTTTGAATATGAAGATTTTATTGGAGTGGTGGGATGGTAATGATGGGTGGTTATGGGATGTTGGGCGTGATTTGAGGGTGGCGTGCTGCAGTTACCATAACTGCTCCGCTAGCGAATCTTTTCCTTATATAACTCCTTGCCCAAGATATCATTCCCTTTCAACTTGTCCTGCCAACAAAACACTTTATCTTGCCCAAGGCGAAGTCTGACTTCGTTTGGGCAAGGAGGAAAAAGAAACAACAAACCTACACACTCACACACTTTGCTTGAGGCAAAGTGTGGAATTTATTTAAAACTCAAAAAAATAGAAAAAATGTACCAGGTTGCCTCCTCCTGGTTAGTGCCTCTTTTTATTGTCGTCGGCCTGACCTTCCTCTTGATCACGACTCATCAATGATTGGCCCTCTGTACTTTGCATCTTGCCCATAGTACAGCTTAAGCCTGCTTCCATTCACTTTGAACACTTTATTGGACTCCTTGTCCAATAATTCAACTGCTCCATTAGGATGCTGAGCTTGTACAATAAATGGTCCAGTCCATCTTGACCATAACTTCCCATTGGAGTATTTGAAACGACTTTGGTACAAGAGTACCCATTGTCTGTTTTCAAATTTCTTGTTCTTGATCAACAAGTCATGAGCTCTTTTCAGTCGATCCTTATAGAGAGTTGCATTGTCATAAGCGTCCATCCTTATCTCTTCTAACTCTTGAATACCAACTTGCGGTTTTCTCCCGTCTTGGTCCAATCGAAATTCATCTTGCTCACAGCCCAGAAGGCCTTGTGTTCCTACTCCACAAGTAGATGGCATATCTTTCCAAACACCATTCGATATGGAGACATGCCAAATGGTGTTTTATAAGCTATCCTATATGCCCACAAGGCATTAACCAATCGTTATCGCCAATCCTTCTTTATCTCGCCCACAGGTTTTCTCAAAAGAGCCTTGATTATGCGATGGGACACTTCAGCCTGTCCATTCGCTTGTGGATGGTAGGCTGTAGACATTATGTGGTGAACTCCATACTTTTTGAATAAACTCGTGATCGTAGCATTGTAGAAACGAGTTCCTCGATCACTGACAATCGCCTTGGGCATGCCAAATTTGGAAAATATGTTGCTCTTCAAAAAATTGAGAACTGACTTTGCATCAGCAGTTGGGGTTGCTTTTTGCCTCCACCCATTTTGAAACATAATCAATAGCCAGAAGTATGTACTGATTGTTTCGATAATTGGGTAGGGGGCCCATAAAATCCATTTCCCAGACATCAAAGATTTCCACGGGAAAGACAGGCACGAGCGGCATCTCATTTCTCTTCAAGTTGTTACCCTCTCTTTGGCATTGATTACAACTCTGGCATTTTCAAAATGCATCCTTGAAAATTATGGGCCAGTAGAATCCAGAATCCAAAATTTTCCGAGCTTCTCTTTTGTAGCCAAAATGTCCGCCGCATTCCTTCTCATGGCAATGCTCAAGGATGCTTGCTTGTTCCCATTCCGGTACACATCGACGCAACACTTGATCACCACATTGCTTCCATAAGTAAGTGTTTCACCCAAAATAGTGCTAGCAATATGACTAGGTCTATTGTATTACTAATAAGATGAACCCTAAGTTGAATCTCGAGGAAAGCTTAACAGGGAAACCAATTGTGCGATTATCTACCCTAAGAAAGCAAGTAAAAACAGGGGGGTTTTGGATTTGAATTAAGTCCTAGGCTTTAAAATAAAAGAAAGCAATTAAAATTAATCTAGACTTGAAAATAAAAGAAAACAATTAAAAGCAATTAATCTTAAACCTTGAGATTAAAAACTATGTAAAAGCAATAAATCTACCTAGGCATGAATTGAAAAGAAAGCAATAAATAAAGCAAATAAATCTACACTAGTGCAAAGAAACCTAAACATGCTTATTAAATTAAATCTAGAAAAAACTAAACAAAGTTTGAATCTTAGAAAAATAAAAGCAAGAGAACATGAAAAGCACTTAAAATTTAATATAAGAATTTTAACTAGACTTACGAGAATTTAAACGAACGAAGAACGAGGAACTAAAGAAAAAACGAAAACTTGAATTAAACTTGCAAGAACTTGAATCCGGATTCCCAATCTTCCAAAGCAATGCTCTAAACTAAACTAGGGTTTTAGAAAGCTAAAAATCTAAGGAATCAAAAGTCTCCTCGTTCATAAGAGTTTACATATATATAGGTCTTCAAAAACCTAAACAAATAAGAAAAATAGCATATCAAGTCGGCCAGGCCCAGTGGCCCGCTAGGGTCCAGCAGCCCGCTGGAAACCCTCTCGCAATTCTCTCAATTGGCAGGCCCAGCGGCCCGCTAAAGCCCAACGGCCCGCTAGCCTGCCTCTTCGGCCTTCTTCATTTATTTTTCTCTTCTTTTCTTCTCGTTTCTCCTTTTCTTCAACGAGCTTCGATTCCTTTTATCCTTGTTCACTTGACATTCACCGTTTCATTTCAAAACATCCAAAACATGCCTCTTCTTTAATCTTTCGAACCATTCTCCTCTGGACCCCAACTTCACCTAAAATACAAGAAAATAACAAGAAAGACGAACCAAAAGAAACTAAAAACGACTCTCAAAACACTAGAAAATTCACACAAAAACATACTAAACAAATCCCCCACACTTAATCCTTTGCTTGTCCTCAAGCAAACTATACTCAAGATATGATATCAAGCGATAAATTACGAAGTAACAATGCATTAGGCTTCAGTATTTCCTACAAAGCATACAAGTGAAACATGCAAACTTCATAGCAAACTTCAACATTTAGCCTCTTTGAACAAGAATCCTCTGTTGGATCCGGGATCCCTCGGATATAGATTTAATTAATTACAATAATTATTAACATATGAATTCAGATCTTGAAAGCGGAAATAGATCTAAATCATATATACCTGTTTGCGAATCACCGGTGGAATTCTGAGTCGAGGTAATGATCTTCCACGTACTAGATCTCTGCACACGAGATGTAGCTCTTGATCGTAAACCCTGAGATCTTCTGGAGTATTCCCTAGCAACGAGAAGAATTTTGAGTGGGCGAAAATCTATCTTCTCTGCACTACCCAGAAACCGGCACCCCTTCTCCCAGATTTATGAATCTGAACATCACGTAATGTCATTCTCCACTTATCCCTTATTTATAGATAAGAAGTGGAGTGGTGGAGAAGTCAGGGTTTGGTTAATGGGCCAGGCTATGCTCTATTGGGCTACTCCAGGGATCTTGAGGAGGACATGGACTGGGTCTTCCAATATAATTAAATAATCCAAGTATTCTCTGGCCCCGAATACTCTATTTAATTATATTAATATTATAGCCATTCCACTATAGTATAATAATATTGCATCGCTGTCCATTCCCAAATTACTACATACCGGGCTCCTCTTTGAATTATATTATTTCCCGTGTTTAAGATATCGCATGTCCATTAATTAATTTAAACTACTGACTGCTCCAATTAATTAATACCTTATACCAAGAGTGTACCCGTTCAACCTCATTATTATATCGGAACTTAATCCACCTGCAGGGTTTGATATAATAATCCTTAGAATGTCTCAAGGGGACATCATCAACTCGGCGCACCGAGACACGATTTCTAGCTATAATATTAACTATCATATTTATAATATTATTACCCAAGATACGAAGATTCTTTGAGTTGCGATAACTCTCACTCATGGTAAATCAAAGCAATAACTATTATAAATATATAATTGAATATTATGACAACTAGAATTAAGAAATAATAATCGTCCGATATGTGATCCTTAATAAGTCAGTATAAAAGGATTTATCTCACCTCGATCCCGTTCAGTGCAACTTTGATCGTATGCACTAGTATAAGCTAATAGCCAAGACCAACTATTATCCAACATTATACTACAACCTTAACAAGTAATTTGTCCAAGATTACTTTCAGTTGCGAACACTATTTAACCATATAAAAAACCGATAATATGATCCTCCGTGCGACCACCCACACCATATTATCTATAATATATAGTACCGGACGTTTATTTGCATAACCATAACACGAATTAATATGCAAATCATATGACAATATATTTATTTTCATAAAATAGGAAGATACAGTTAATATACACGCATAAAAGTATGCTTTGCAGTATATAACCCCAACAATCTCCCACTTATGCTCAAAGTAGTGATGCCATACGTCTGATTCCCTTTCCCTTCACACCCTTATCGAAGACCTTCGATGGCATGCTAATCGTGAAGGAAATTATCAGGGTATCTTCCGACGTAATCTTTGACACCACAACATCTCCTCTCATTATGATTACTCGTAATATAAAGTACTTATTTCCGATGTATTTACTGGCCTTATGGTCTTATGATTCCTTTGAATTTGCTACTGCACCAAAACTGTCACAATAGATTGTGATCGTCTGAAGCAAATTTGGAATCATATCCAAGTCCAACAAGAAGTTCCGGAGCCATCCAACCTTCCAACTAATGGCTCCACCTCCCAGTATAAAACACATCCTGAGGTAGACTTTCGAAAATTCCTATTTGATTGGAAATCAGTATAACCCAAATGGAAATAGACTGTCAAACTGAAAGATCAACATATAATCTCATTCTCTCGTTTATATTCTTTACAATAGTCTAGTGCCCATGATCAGGGTTAGATTGGTATCTGAAAACCATGCCAACGGCATAACAGACATCAGATCTGGTGTAAAACATAACATTCATGAAGCTTCCTATTGCAGCGGCATAGGGAACCGCATTCATGCCATTTATCTATCTCTATGTCCGAGGACACATTTCTTTAGACAAATGAACTCCTTATCAAAATGGCGATTAGCCTTTTTCGGAGTTTTCCATGCTAAAACACTTTACTACCACATCAATATAAACAACTTGTTACAAGCACAACATTCTCTCCTTACGATCACGAAAGATCTTAATCACAAGAATATGAACAGCTTTACCCAAGTCCTTTATATTGAATTTCTTGGACAACCACATCCGTACGTCCGATAACTACTCCACGTTGTTGCCAATCAGGATTATGTTATCAACATACAGTACTAGAAACATCACATCATTTCCGTTGCACTCTTTATACACATAACTCTCGTAATCACACTGAATTAAATCCATATGACTGGATTACCTCAAAATGTGTGTTCCAAGACTGAGATGCTTGCTTAAGTCCATAAATGGATCACTTAAGTTTGCAAACCAGATGCTCATTCTCTTTGGCAAAAAAAAAAAATGATCTTGACATCCATTTTGCCAAATCCCCAGATCTATATGAGCTGCAATGGCTAAGAAAATCCGGATCGACTTAAGCATAGCAACAGGCGAGACTTTCGCCATAAGCCTAGCTTTAAAAAAAGTCTCAACCTTACCGTCAGATCCTTTCTTACATTTGTAGATTCCCTTACCCAAACGGGAGTTACCCTTTAAGGTAGTTTCTACAATGTCATACACATTTTATCATGCATGGATTCAATTTCAGAATCCACTACAACTCGCCAAAGCTGTGCATCTTTCTCTTGGATTGCCTCTATTTGTCCATGGGTTTCCGGCACCGCCTTTTCCCCTCATTTCTAAAATGATCTCACTAGTGGGTTTATTACTATTCACATAGCCTTTTTCCAAAAATCGAGTGTTTGTGCTAATTCTGATCTTTTGGACTACAAGACTATAGAATAGACCACCTCTCGTTACCTTAGGGTATCCTACAAATAACCATATTTCAGTACGAGGTCCTTAAAGGGACCAAGTTTAGAACATACGCCGTTATTTGTAAACCCTAATTCGTAAAAGGTAAATCAAAATAGCTCATCATCAACCGAATCATTTCTAAGAATATTCGGTTCCTTCGTCCTGCCATGCCACATTGATGTGGTATTCCTGGCGCAGGAAGCTGGGATGCGATTCCAGCTTTTGACATGAGTTCCAAAAATTCACCACTAAGGTATTCACCTCTTCGATCAAACCGAAGAGATTTGATATATTTACCATGATGATAATCAACTTTAGCCTTGAACTCCTTGAATTTATCAAGGATTCAGACTTCTGTTTCATCAAATATATCCATGCCTTGAGTAATCATCAAGAAATGATGAAGTACTCGTAGCCACCCCTTAGCTTGTACCGATATTGGACCACACACGTCCGCATGAATCAAATCCAACATACTTTCTAATCTATTGCCCTTGGATCTAGGATGACCAAAACTTTAGATACCAGATATATGTTTGATTCATACTAGAAGGTTCTTTACGTTTAAAGAATTGATGTTGTGATATTTACTGCAGTTTGCGCACAACTAATGTACGTCTCCCACTGCATTGACCTCTACTTTTTGTAATGTCTCCCACTACACTGACCACTACTTTCGTAGTGTCTCCCACTGCAATGGCTACTACTTTCGTAGTGTCTCCCACTGTGATGGTAATCTCGACCGCATTGAATAAATGCACAAGATATACCTTGACCATTGCCTCCATTCAAATGAGGACAGGCCACCATAATTTGTCTTTTCTGCTTACAACGCTAACACTTTCCTCTTGGTTTCTTTATCCCACCTTGAGTAGTTATTCTCCTTCTGAGCGTCACCTCCTTAACCACCACCACCTTGCTTCTTCTTCCTTTAACCATCCTTTGGTTTAAAAAGAGTAGAAGCTGTGGTGATCAATGCTTGAGAACCGGTTTGAAACATCTCAGCATTGATGAGTTCATTGAGCAATTCGGTTAGCTTGTACATGAATTGATTCATGTTATAGTTGAACCGAAACACATCAAAACTCATAGGGATCGATTCTATTATGACATCGACCTAAATTTCCCCATCGATTTCATAACCTAGAATCTCCATTTAAGATAACTGATCATCTTAAGAACATGGTCCCTAATAGGAGTACCTTCAACCATTTTCATCGACAAAAGAATATTTTGTCGAACTTGGTATCCATGATGACTAAACATCTCCGTGAAACTAAGCTTCACACTGTTTAGGCATACTCTCCTTAGTGGTACATAAGGACATTCCTCAGTAAGGACAAACTTGTGTTCGTTAGCAGTCAAGACAATGTCCAAGTTACATTTCCAATCGTGATAATTGGAACTCTCGAATTTGTTTTTCATTGAGTATTTAATCAAGTGAACCGAAAAGCATAGTATAGCTTGGAAATAAAAATAACTAACACAAAGTTAATGTCATATACTTTGAAGCATAATTATATTGTAAAACCTTAAAGACAATATAAATGCAACCCCCGACTCCTTAAGATTTTATATGCAAGCCACATAGGGTGGACGTTTACATGTAATCTCTTTAAGTAGGTTTTTACGCCTTTAATTTCATTATCCAATCAACCTTCACCTTATGATTGATGAAATTAACAGTCGGTCACTCCTAGCCATGTAAATTAAATTAATTACCTTTCCGTCGGGAAATAATTAATTAATTTACATCTAAGTGAAATACCATAATTTAATATTCCGAAAAATACCGTTTTATAAGAATAACCCTACCGTAGGGAGGTGATATCGATATAAAACTATTTTTCAATATTATCCATCGAAATTTCAAAATAATAAAATTAATTAACACCTCCGAAGGGATATGCCCGGATCAGTGAGCGAATGTTATTTAATCCATATTTTAAAATTCCAATTCTTTTTAGGAAGTTTAAACCAATGAAATCCATAATTAGCACCTCCGTAGGGATACGCCCGGATCAGTGAGCAAATGCTAATTAATTCATTTTTAAACCAATTATGGAGGCTAGATTAATTTAGAATTTTCGAAAAATACAAAATTAATCAAAAATTTAAAATTAATATAATACCACTTAGTCATTTTAAACCAAGGTTTTATTTCATTTTTCAAGCATAGCATGTAATTAAAAATCGTGAATAATTAAACAACATGCTATCCACAAAACATCGAATAAACAAGCACAAGATAATTAATTAAAAATAATTATCCAATTATCATGGCCTTCAGTTTCTTCGAACGAGCTTGAAAAATATTTGAGTGGATCATTGGGCCGAGAAATTGGGCCAAGAAACGGGCCTAGGGTTCAGCCCTTTAGGGTTTTAGAAACGCTAACCTTCGCCGAAACCCTAGCCGTCAATTCAGCTGCCGCCGCCTCTCTAGCCGCCACCACCACCGCTGCATCTTTACACAAGGTCGAGGAGACCCGCCGGAGATCTCCCACTGTTCAGCTTGATTTATTAGGGTGCGGAAAAACCCTAATTTCCAAATCAGGCATGGTGGTTGGATAGGATTAATTTTATCCAAGATGAGATCAAATCACTTAAAGATAGAAATATATCCCTTTAAATATGATCAAATCTTTCTTGATAAGATTAAATCTTATCAGATAAGATCATATCTACCTAGATAACATCAAATCTTCAAAGATAGAAACTCCGATTAAGCTCAAATTTTAACACGAGTTACAACTTAGGGTTATGAAGAACATATCCAAAATTCAGTGAAAACGCACGAGTAGTTTTCGATTTGTCTCGGCGGTCAGTTTTGGGTCGAACTAAGGTTTCAAAAACGGATCTGAAATTAATCTAAGGGTTTTCTGAGATGGGTTGGTTATGGGAACGAAGGGTATGGTTATTGATGATATAGGAACGATGAAGGATGGCTGGGAAAACAAAAAGAACACGAATTGAAGAATTGAAACGGAAACAAATTGTGAATCTTACCCGAAACGAACCCCGGATCTACTTGAATCCGAAACGCGTTTATGGAGCAATCTTCATGGCTCGACTAACCCGGATACTACGAGATATCACGAACGAGTCGATGAATTCAAGCTTGAAATCGCCAATATCAAACTCTACCAAGAACCGATAGGATCGTGAACCAAAGCACGATGTAAGAGACAAAACGATCAACTAGATTTCTGATTCAATATTGTCTGTTCCAAAGTATGAACGAAAATTAACATAAATACTAATCTAATTCCTAAGCTAGGTAGGTTTTCGAAATTAACAAGGCTTGGGCTTGATAATTTCGGACTCCTTAATTAAATATAACTGGGCCAATTAATCACCTAAACATGTTGTGATAATTGGACTAAACTAAATTTAAAAAAAATAAATACAAAGTTTTTAAGCCCAAATAAAATATAAAACATGAGCAACTAAATAAATTCATCAGTGCTGGACCCGGGCTCATCAAGAATCGTGCTAAACCGATGAGTAACGAAGGAGATGTGAGGGGGATGAAACAAGGAAAACATTGCCTAGAGAAAAAATCGTACGAATCGACAGAGAGAACTTCGGACTTCAACGACCCCCTATTCTACTATATCTCATAAGTGTTACAACGACTCAACAATCATGCCAAACTGATGAGTAACGAAGGAGATGTGAGGGGGGACGAAACAAGGAAAACGATGCCTAGAGAAAAAATCGTACGAATCGACTGAGAGAACTTTGGACTTTCAACGACCCCCTATTCTACTATATCTCATAAGTGTTACAACGACTCAAGAATCGTGCCAAACCGATGAGTAACGAAGGAGATGCCTAGAGAAAAAATCATACGAATCGATAGAGAGAACTTCGGACTTCAACGACCCCCAATTCAACTATATCTCATAAGTGTTACAACAACTCAAGAATCGTGACAAACCGATGAGTAACGAAGGAGATGTGAGGGGGGACGAAACAAGGAAAACAATGCCTAGAGAAAAAATCGTACAAACGACTGGGAGAACTTCGGACTTCAACGGCCCGCTATTCTTCTATATCTAATAAGTGTTACAACGACTCAAGAATCGTCCCAAACCGATGAGTAACGAAGGAGATATGGAGGACGAAACAAGGAAAACGATGCCTAGAGAAAAAATCGTACGAATCGATAGAGAGAGCTTCGGACTTCGACCACCCCCTATTCTTCTATATCTCATAACTGTTATAACGACTCAAGAATCGTGCCAAACCGATGAGTAACGAATGAGATGTGAGGGGGACGAAACAAAGAAAATGATCCCTAGAGAAAAAATCGTACGAATCGATAGAGAGAACTTCGGACGTCAACGACCCCCTATTCTACTATATCTCATAAGTGTTACAACAACTCAAGAATCGTGCCAAACCGATGAGTAACGAAGGAAATGTGAGGGGGGACGAAACAAGGAAAACAATGCCTAGAGAAAAAATCGTACAAACGACTGAGAGAACTTCGGACTTCGACCACCCCCTATTCTTCTATATTTCATAAGTGTTACAACGACTCAAGAATCGTGCCAAACCGATGAGTAACGAAGGAGATGCCTAGAGAAAATATCGTACGAATCGATAGAGAGAACTTCGGACTTCAACGACCCCCTATTCAACTATATCTCATAAGTGTTACAACAACTCAAGAATCGTGACAAACCGATGAGTAACGAAGGCGATGTGAGGGGGACGAAACAAAGAAAACGATGCCCAGAGAAAAAATCGTACGAATCGATAGAGAGAACTTCAGACCTCAACGACCCCCTATTCTACTATATCTCATAACTGTTATAAAGACTCAAGAATCGTGCCAAACCGATGAGTAACGAATGAGATGTGAGGGGGACGAAACAAAGAAAATGATGCCTAGAGAAAAAATCATACAAATCGATAGAGAAAACTTCAGACTTCAACGACCCCCTATTCTACTATATCTCATAAGTGTTACAACGACTCAAGAATTGTGCCAAACCGATGAGTAACGAAGGAGATGTGAGGGGGAAGAAACAAAGAAAATGATCCCTAGAGAAAAAATCGTACGAATCGATAGAGACAACTTCGGACTTCAACGACCCCCTATTCTACTATATCTCATAAGTGTTACAACAACTCAAGAATCGCGCCAAACCGATGAGTAACGAAGGAGATGTGAGGGGGGACGAAACAAGGAAAACGATGCCTAGAGAAAAAATCGTACGAATCGATAGAGAGAACTTCGGACTTCGACCACCCCCTACCCTTCTATATCTCATAAGTGTTACAACGACTCAAGAATCGTGCCAAACCGATGAGTAACGAAGGCGATGTGAGGGGGACGAAACAAAGAAAACAATGCCTAGAGAAAAAATCGTACAAACGACTGAGAGAACTCCGGACTTCAACGACCCCCTATTCTTCTATATTTCATAAGCGTTACAAAGACTTAAGAATTGATGCGATCACAATATGCGGAAGCTGAGAATCGAACAACGTCAGACACGAAAGATTCAATCCAAATATAACTATGAAAAAATCGAATGACAAGGAACCTGAATTTCTACCCAAATTACACTGAATAGGCGTCGACAGAAACCTAAGCAATTCAATTCCGATTAAGCTCAAATTTTAACACGAGTTACAACTTAGGGTTATGAAGAACATATCTAAAATTCAGTGAAAACACACGAGTAGTTTTCGATTTGTCTCGGCGGTCAGTTTTGGGTCGAACTAAGGTTTCAAAAACGGATCTGAAATTAATCTAAGGGTTTTCTGAGATGGGTTGGTTATGGGAACGAAGGGTATGGTTATTGATGATATAGGAACGATGAAGGATGGCTGGGAAAACAAAAAGAACACGAATTGAAGAATTGAAACGGAAACAAATTGTGAATCTTACCCGAAACGAACCCCGGATCTACTTGAATCCGAAACGCGTTTATGGAGCAATCTTCATGGCTCGACTAACCCGGATACTACGAGATATCACAAACGAGTCGATGAATTCAAGCTTGAAATCGCCAATATCAAACTCTACCAAGAACCGATAGGATCGTGAACCAAAGCACGATGTAAGAGACAAAACGATCAACTAGATTTCTGATTCAATATTGTCTGTTCCAAAGTATGAATGAAAATTAACATAAACACTAATCTAATTCCTAAGCTAGGTAGGTTTTCGAAATTAACAAGGCTTGGGCTTGATAATTTCGGACTCCTTAATTAAATATAACTGGGCCAATTAATCACCTAAACATGTGATAATTGGACTAAACTAAATTTAAAAAAAATAAATACAAAGTTTTTAAGCCCAAATAAAATATAAAACATGAGCAACTAAATAAATTCATCAGTGCTGGACCCGGGCTCATCAAGAATCGTGCTAAACCGATGAGTAACGAAGGAGATGTGAGGGGGATGAAACAAGGAAAACATTGCCTAGAGAAAAAATCGTACGAATCGACAGAGAGAACTTCGGACTTCAACGACCCCCTATTCTACTATATCTCATAAGTGTTACAACGACTCAACAATCATGCCAAACTGATGAGTAACGAAGGAGATGTGAGGGGGGACGAAACAAGGAAAACGATGCCTAGAGAAAAAATCGTACGAATCGACTGAGAGAACTTTGGACTTTCAACGACCCCCTATTCTACTATATCTCATAAGTGTTACAACGACTCAAGAATCGTGCCAAACCGATGAGTAACGAAGGAGATGCCTAGAGAAAAAATCATACGAATCGATAGAGAGAACTTCGGACTTCAACGACCCCCAATTCAACTATATCTCATAAGTGTTACAACAACTCAAGAATCGTGACAAACCGATGAGTAACGAAGGAGATGTGAGGGGGGACGAAACAAGGAAAACAATGCCTAGAGAAAAAATCGTACAAACGACTGGGAGAACTTCGGACTTCAACGGCCCGCTATTCTTCTATATCTAATAAGTGTTACAACGACTCAAGAATCGTCCCAAACCGATGAGTAACGAAGGAGATATGAGGAGGACGAAACAAGGAAAACGATGCCTAGAGAAAAAATCGTACGAATCGATAGAGAGAACTTCGGACTTCGACCACCCCCTATTCTTCTATATCTCATAACTGTTATAACGACTCAAGAATCGTGCCAAACCGATGAGTAACGAATGAGATGTGAGGGGGACGAAACAAAGAAAATGATCCCTAGAGAAAAAATCGTACGAATCGATAGAGAGAACTTCGGACGTCAACGACCCCCTATTCTACTATATCTCATAAGGGTTACAACAACTCAAGAATCGTGCCAAACCGATGAGTAACGAAGGAAATGTGAGGGGGGACGAAACAAGGAAAACAATGCCTAGAGAAAAAATCGTACAAACGACTGAGAGAACTTCGGACTTCGACCACCCCCTATTCTTCTATATTTCATAAGTGTTACAACGACTCAAGAATCGTGCCAAACCGATGAGTAACGAAGGAGATATGAGGAGGACGAAACAAGGAAAACGATGCCTAGAGAAAAAATCGTACGAATCGACTGAGAGAACTTTGGACTTTCAACGACCCCCTATTCTACTATATCTCATAAGTGTTACAACGACTCAAGAATCGTGCCAAACCGATGAGTAACGAAGGAGATGCCTAGAGAAAAAATCATACGAATCGATAGAGAGAACTTCGGACTTCAACGACCCCCAATTCAACTATATCTCATAAGTGTTACAACAACTCAAGAATCGTGACAAACCGATGAGTAACGAAGGAGATGTGAGGGGGGACGAAACAAGGAAAACAATGCCTAGAGAAAAAATCGTACAAACGACTGGGAGAACTTCGGACTTCAACGGCCCGCTATTCTTCTATATCTAATAAGTGTTACAACGACTCAAGAATCGTCCCAAACCGATGAGTAACGAAGGAGATATGAGGAGGACGAAACAAGGAAAACGATGCCTAGAGAAAAAATCGTACGAATCGATAGAGAGAGCTTCGGACTTCGACCACCCCCTATTCTTCTATATCTCATAACTGTTATAACGACTCAAGAATCGTGCCAAACCGATGAGTAACGAATGAGATGTGAGGGGGACGAAACAAAGAAAATGATCCCTAGAGAAAAAATCGTACGAATCGATAGAGAGAACTTCGGACGTCAACGACCCCCTATTCTACTATATCTCATAAGTGTTACAACAACTCAAGAATCGTGCCAAACCGATGAGTAACGAAGGAAATGTGAGGGGGGACGAAACAAGGAAAACAATGCCTAGAGAAAAAATCGTACAAACGACTGAGAGAACTTCGGACTTCGACCACCCCCTATTCTTCTATATTTCATAAGTGTTACAACGACTCAAGAATCGTGCCAAACCGATGAGTAACGAAGGAGATGCCTAGAGAAAATATCGTACGAATCGATAGAGAGAACTTCGGACTTCAACGACCCCCTATTCAACTATATCTCATAAGTGTTACAACAACTCAAGAATCGTGACAAACCGATGAGTAACGAAGGCGATGTGAGGGGGACGAAACAAAGAAAACGATGCCCAGAGAAAAAATCGTACGAATCGATAGAGAGAACTTCAGACCTCAACGACCCCCTATTCTACTATATCTCATAACTGTTATAAAGACTCAAGAATCGTGCCAAACCGATGAGTAACGAATGAGATGTGAGGGGGACGAAACAAAGAAAATGATGCCTAGAGAAAAAATCATACAAATCGATAGAGAAAACTTCAGACTTCAACGACCCCCTATTCTACTATATCTCATAAGTGTTACAACGACTCAAGAATTGTGCCAAACCGATGAGTAACGAAGGAGATGTGAGGGGGAAGAAACAAAGAAAATGATCCCTAGAGAAAAAATCGTACGAATCGATAGAGACAACTTCGGACTTCAACGACCCCCTATTCTACTATATCTCATAAGTGTTACAACAACTCAAGAATCGCGCCAAACCGATGAGTAACGAAGGAGATGTGAGGGGGGACGAAACAAGGAAAACGATGCCTAGAGAAAAAATCGTACGAATCGATAGAGAGAACTTCGGACTTCGACCACCCCCTACCCTTCTATATCTCATAAGTGTTACAACGACTCAAGAATCGTGCCAAACCGATGAGTAACGAAGGCGATGTGAGGGGGACGAAACAAAGAAAACAATGCCTAGAGAAAAAATCGTACAAACGACTGAGAGAACTCCGGACTTCAACGACCCCCTATTCTTCTATATTTCATAAGCGTTACAAAGACTTAAGAATTGATGCGATCACAATATGCGGAAGCTGAGAATCGAACAACGTCAGACACGAAAGATTCAATCCAAATATAACTATGAAAAAATCGAATGACAAGGAACCTGAATTTCTACCCAAATTACACTGAATAGGCGTCGACAGAAACCTAAGCAATTCAATTCCGATTAAGCTCAAATTTTAACACGAGTTACAACTTAGGGTTATGAAGAACATATCTAAAATTCAGTGAAAACGCACGAGTAGTTTTCGATTTGTCTCGGCGGTCAGTTTTGGGTCGAACTAAGGTTTCAAAAACGGATCTGAAATTAATCTAAGGGTTTTCTGAGATGGGTTGGTTATGGGAACGAAGGGTATGGTTATTGATGATATAGGAACGATGAAGGATGGCTGGGAAAACAAAAAGAACACGAATTGAAGAATTGAAACGGAAACAAATTGTGAATCTTACCCGAAACGAACCCCGGATCTACTTGAATCCGAAACGCGTTTATGGAGCAATCTTCATGGCTCGACTAACCCGGATACTACGAGATATCACAAATGAGTCGATGAATTCAAGCTTGAAATCGCCAATATCAAACTCTACCAAGAACCGATAGGATCGTGAACCAAAGCACGATGTAAGAGACAAAACGATCAACTAGATTTCTGATTCAATATTGTCTGTTCCAAAGTATGAATGAAAATTAACATAAACACTAATCTAATTCCTAAGCTAGGTAGGTTTTCGAAATTAACAAGGCTTGGGCTTGATAATTTCGGACTCCTTAATTAAATATAACTGGGCCAATTAATCACCTAAACATGTTGTGATAATTGGACTAAACTAAATTTAAAAAAAATAAATACAAAGTTTTTAAGCCCAAATAAAATATAAAACATGAGCAACTAAATAAATTCATCAGTGCTGGACCCGGGCTCATCAAGAATCGTGCTAAACCGATGAGTAACGAAGGAGATGTGAGGGGGATGAAACAAGGAAAACATTGCCTAGAGAAAAAATCGTACGAATCGACAGAGAGAACTTCGGACTTCAACGACCCCCTATTCTACTATATCTCATAAGTGTTACAACGACTCAACAATCATGCCAAACTGATGAGTAACGAAGGAGATGTGAGGGGGGACGAAACAAGGAAAACGATGCCTAGAGAAAAAATCGTACGAATCGACTGAGAGAACTTTGGACTTTCAACGACCCCCTATTCTACTATATCTCATAAGTGTTACAACGACTCAAGAATCGTGCCAAACCGATGAGTAACAAAGGAGATGCCTAGAGAAAAAATCATACGAATCGATAGAGAGAACTTCGGACTTCAACGACCCCCAATTCAACTATATCTCATAAGTGTTACAACAACTCAAGAATCGTGACAAACCGATGAGTAACGAAGGAGATGTGAGGGGGGACGAAACAAGGAAAACAATGCCTAGAGAAAAAATCGTACAAACGACTGGGAGAACTTCGGACTTCAACGGCCCGCTATTCTTCTATATCTAATAAGTGTTACAACGACTCAAGAATCGTCCCAAACCGATGAGTAACGAAGGAGATATGAGGAGGACGAAACAAGGAAAACGATGCCTAGAGAAAAAATCGTACGAATCGATAGAGAGAACTTCGGACTTCGACCACCCCCTATTCTTCTATATCTCATAACTGTTATAACGACTCAAGAATCGTGCCAAACCGATGAGTAACGAATGAGATGTGAGGGGGACGAAACAAAGAAAATGATCCCTAGAGAAAAAATCGTACGAATCGATAGAGAGAACTTCGGACGTCAACGACCCCCTATTCTACTATATCTCATAAGGGTTACAACAACTCAAGAATCGTGCCAAACCGATGAGTAACGAAGGAAATGTGAGGGGGGACGAAACAAGGAAAACAATGCCTAGAGAAAAAATCGTACAAACCACTAAGAGAACTTCGGACTTCGACCACCCCCTATTCTTCTATATTTCATAAGTGTTACAACGACTCAAGAATCGTGCCAAACCGATGAGTAACGAAGGAGATATGAGGAGGACGAAACAAGGAAAACGATGCCTAGAGAAAAAATCGTACGAATCGACTGAGAGAACTTTGGACTTTCAACGACCCCCTATTCTACTATATCTCATAAGTGTTACAACGACTCAAGAATCGTGCCAAACCGATGAGTAACGAAGGAGATGCCTAGAGAAAAAATCATACGAATCGATAGAGAGAACTTCGGACTTCAACGACCCCCAATTCAACTATATCTCATAAGTGTTACAACAACTCAAGAATCGTGACAAACCGATGAGTAACGAAGGAGATGTGAGGGGGGACGAAACAAGGAAAACAATGCCTAGAGAAAAAATCGTACAAACGACTGGGAGAACTTCGGACTTCAACGGCCCGCTATTCTTCTATATCTAATAAGTGTTACAACGACTCAAGAATCGTCCCAAACCGATGAGTAACGAAGGAGATATGAGGAGGACGAAACAAGGAAAACGATGCCTAGAGAAAAAATCGTACGAATCGATAGAGAGAACTTCGGACTTCGACCACCCCCTATTCTTCTATATCTCATAACTGTTATAACGACTCAAGAATCGTGCCAAACCGATGAGTAACGAATGAGATGTGAGGGGGACGAAACAAAGAAAATGATCCCTAGAGAAAAAATCGTACGAATCGATAGAGAGAACTTCGGACGTCAACGACCCCCTATTCTACTATATCTCATAAGTGTTACAACAACTCAAGAATCGTGCCAAACCGATGAGTAACGAAGGAAATGTGAGGGGGGACGAAACAAGGAAAACAATGCCTAGAGAAAAAATCGTACAAACGACTGAGAGAACTTCGGACTTCGACCACCCCCTATTCTTCTATATTTCATAAGTGTTACAACGACTCAAGAATCGTGCCAAACCGATGAGTAACGAAGGAGATGCCTAGAGAAAATATCGTACGAATCGATAGAGAGAACTTCGGACTTCAACGACCCCCTATTCAACTATATCTCATAAGTGTTACAACAACTCAAGAATCGTGACAAACCGATGAGTAACGAAGGCGATGTGAGGGGGACGAAACAAAGAAAACGATGCCCAGAGAAAAAATCGTACGAATCGATAGAGAGAACTTCAGACCTCAACGACCCCCTATTCTACTATATCTCATAACTGTTATAAAGACTCAAGAATCGTGCCAAACCGATGAGTAACGAATGAGATGTGAGGGGGACGAAACAAAGAAAATGATGCCTAGAGAAAAAATCATACAAATCGATAGAGAAAACATCAGACTTCAACGACCCCCTATTCTACTATATCTCATAAGTGTTACAACGACTCAAGAATTGTGCGAAACCGATGAGTAACGAAGGAGATGTGAGGGGGAAGAAACAAAGAAAATGATCCCTAGAGAAAAAATCGTACGAATCGATAGAGACAACTTCGGACTTCAACGACCCCCTATTCTACTATATCTCATAAGTGTTACAACAACTCAAGAATCGCGCCAAACCGATGAGTAACGAAGGAGATGTGAGGGGGGACGAAACAAGGAAAACGATGCCTAGAGAAAAAATCGTACGAATCGATAGAGAGAACTTCGGACTTCGACCACCCCCTACCCTTCTATATCTCATAAGTGTTACAACGACTCAAGAATCGTGCCAAACCGATGAGTAACGAAGGCGATGTGAGGGGGACGAAACAAAGAAAACAATGCCTAGAGAAAAAATCGTACAAACGACTGAGAGAACTCCGGACTTCAACGACCCCCTATTCTTCTATATTTCATAAGCGTTACAAAGACTTAAGAATTGATGCGATCACAATATGCGGAAGCTGAGAATCGAACAACGTCAGACACGAAAGATTCAATCCAAATATAACTATGAAAAAATCGAATGACAAGGAACCTGAATTTCTACCCAAATTACACTGAATAGGCGTCGACAGAAACCTAAGCAATTCAATTCCGGTTAAGCTCAAATTTTAACACGAGTTACAACTTAGGGTTATGAAGAACATATCCAAAATTCAGTGAAAACGCACGAGTAGTTTTCGATTTGTCTCGGCGGTCAGTTTTGGGTCGAACTAAGGTTTCAAAAACGGATCTGAAATTAATCTAAGGGTTTTCTGAGATGGGTTGGTTATGGGAACGAAGGGTATGGTTATTGATGATATAGGAACGATGAAGGATGGCTGGGAAAACAAAAAGAACACGAATTGAAGAATTGAAACGGAAACAAATTGTGAATCTTACCCGAAACGAACCCCGGATCTACTTGAATCCGAAACGCGTTTATGGAGCAATCTTCATGGCTCGACTAACCCGGATACTACGAGATATCACAAACGAGTCGATGAATTCAAGCTTGAAATCGCCAATATCAAACTCTACCAAGAACCGATAGGATCGTGAACCAAAGCACGATGTAAGAGACAAAACGATCAACTAGATTTCTGATTCAATATTGTCTGTTCCAAAGTATGAACGAAAATTAACATAAATACTAATCTAATTCCTAAGCTAGGTAGGTTTTCGAAATTAACAAGGCTTGGGCTTGATAATTTCGGACTCCTTAATTAAATATAACTGGGCCAATTAATCACCTAAACATGTTGTGATAATTGGACTAAACTAAATTTAAAAAAAATAAATACAAAGTTTTTAAGCCCAAATAAAATATAAAACATGAGCAACTAAATAAATTCATCAGTGCTGGACCCGGGCTCATCAAGAATCGTGCTAAACCGATGAGTAACGAAGGAGATGTGAGGGGGATGAAACAAGGAAAACATTGCCTAGAGAAAAAATCGTACGAATCGACAGAGAGAACTTCGGACTTCAACGACCCCCTATTCTACTATATCTCATAAGTGTTACAACGACTCAACAATCATGCCAAACTGATGAGTAACGAAGGAGATGTGAGGGGGGATGAAACAAGGAAAACGATGCCTAGAGAAAAAATCGTACGAATCGACTGAGAGAACTTTGGACTTTCAACGACCCCCTATTCTACTATATCTCATAAGTGTTACAACGACTCAAGAATCGTGCCAAACCGATGAGTAACAAAGGAGATGCCTAGAGAAAAAATCATACGAATCGATAGAGAGAACTTCGGACTTCAACGACCCCCAATTCAACTATATCTCATAAGTGTTACAACAACTCAAGAATCGTGACAAACCGATGAGTAACGAAGGAGATGTGAGGGGGGACGAAACAAGGAAAACAATGCCTAGAGAAAAAATCGTACAAACGACTGGGAGAACTTCGGACTTCAACGGCCCGCTATTCTTCTATATCTAATAAGTGTTACAACGACTCAAGAATCGTCCCAAACCGATGAGTAACGAAGGAGATATGAGGAGGACGAAACAAGGAAAACGATGCCTAGAGAAAAAATCGTACGAATCGATAGAGAGAACTTCGGACTTCGACCACCCCCTATTCTTCTATATCTCATAACTGTTATAACGACTCAAGAATCGTGCCAAACCGATGAGTAACGAATGAGATGTGAGGGGGACGAAACAAAGAAAATGATCCCTAGAGAAAAAATCGTACGAATCGATAGAGAGAACTTCGGACGTCAACGACCCCCTATTCTACTATATCTCATAAGTGTTACAACAACTCAAGAATCGTGCCAAACCGATGAGTAACGAAGGAAATGTGAGGGGGGACGAAACAAGGAAAACAATGCCTAGAGAAAAAATCGTACAAACCACTAAGAGAACTTCGGACTTCGACCACCCCCTATTCTTCTATATTTCATAAGTGTTACAACGACTCAAGAATCGTGCCAAACCGATGAGTAACGAAGGAGATGCCTAGAGAAAATATCGTACGAATCGATAGAGAGAACTTCGGACTTCAACGACCCCCTATTCAACTATATCTCATAAGTGTTACAACAACTCAAGAATCGTGACAAACCGATGAGTAACGAAGGCGATGTGAGGGGGACGAAACAAAGAAAACGATGCCCAGAGAAAAAATCGTACGAATCGATAGAGAGAACTTCAGACCTCAACGACCCCCTATTCTACTATATCTCATAACTGTTATAAAGACTCAAGAATCGTGCCAAACCGATGAGTAACGAATGAGATGTGAGGGGGACGAAACAAAGAAAATGATGCCTAGAGAAAAAATCATACAAATCGATAGAGAAAACTTCAGACTTCAACGACCCCCTATTCTACTATATCTCATAAGTGTTACAACGACTCAAGAATTGTGCCAAACCGATGAGTAACGAAGGAGATGTGAGGGGGAAGAAACAAAGAAAATGATCCCTAGAGAAAAAATCGTACGAATCGATAGAGACAACTTCGGACTTCAACGACCCCCTATTCTACTATATCTCATAAGTGTTACAACAACTCAAGAATCGCGCCAAACCGATGAGTAACGAAGGAGATGTGAGGGGGGACGAAACAAGGAAAACGATGCCTAGAGAAAAAATCGTACGAATCGATAGAGAGAACTTCGGACTTCGACCACCCCCTACCCTTCTATATCTCATAAGTGTTACAACGACTCAAGAATCGTGCCAAACCGATGAGTAACGAAGGCGATGTGAGGGGGACGAAACAAAGAAAACAATGCCTAGAGAAAAAATCGTACAAACGACTGAGAGAACTCCGGACTTCAACGACCCCCTATTCTTCTATATTTCATAAGCGTTACAAAGACTTAAGAATTGATGCGATCACAATATGCGGAAGCTGAGAATCGAACAACGTCAGACACGAAAGATTCAATCCAAATATAACTATGAAAAAATCGAATGACAAGGAACCTGAATTTCTACCCAAATTACACTGAATAGGCGTCGACAGAAACCTAAGCAATTCAATTCCGATTAAGCTCAAATTTTAACACGAGTTACAACTTAGGGTTATGAAGAACATATCTAAAATTCAGTGAAAACGCACGAGTAGTTTTCGATTTGTCTCGGCGGTCAGTTTTGGGTCGAACTAAGGTTTCAAAAACGGATCTGAAATTAATCTAAGGGTTTTCTGAGATGGGTTGGTTATGGGAACGAAGGGTATGGTTATTGATGATATAGGAACGATGAAGGATGGCTGGGAAAACAAAAAGAACACGAATTGAAGAATTGAAACGGAAACAAATTGTGAATCTTACCCGAAACGAACCCCGGATCTACTTGAATCCGAAACGCGTTTATGGAGCAATCTTCATGGCTCGACTAACCCGGATACTACGAGATATCACAAACGAGTCGATGAATTCAAGCTTGAAATCGCCAATATCAAACTCTACCAAGAACCGATAGG
The DNA here is from genome assembly GCA_001642375.2 of Mentha longifolia. NCBI lineage: Eukaryota > Viridiplantae > Streptophyta > Magnoliopsida > Lamiales > Lamiaceae > Mentha > Mentha longifolia. The sequence continues at coordinate 10,208,765 of CM038120.1, read as the reverse complement.
ATCGTGAACCAAAGCACGATGTAAGAGACAAAACGATCAACTAGATTTCTGATTCAATATTGTCTGTTCCAAAGTATGAATGAAAATTAACATAAACACTAATCTAATTCCTAAGCTAGGTAGGTTTTCGAAATTAACAAGGCTTGGGCTTGATAATTTCGGACTCCTTAATTAAATATAACTGGGCCAATTAATCACCTAAACATGTTGTGATAATTGGACTAAACTAAATTTAAAAAAAATAAATACAAAGTTTTTAAGCCCAAATAAAATATAAAACATGAGCAACTAAATAAATTCATCAGTGCTGGACCCGGGCTCATCAAGAATCGTGCTAAACCGATGAGTAACGAAGGAGATGTGAGGGGGATGAAACAAGGAAAACATTGCCTAGAGAAAAAATCGTACGAATCGACAGAGAGAACTTCGGACTTCAACGACCCCCTATTCTACTATATCTCATAAGTGTTACAACGACTCAACAATCATGCCAAACTGATGAGTAACGAAGGAGATGTGAGGGGGGACGAAACAAGGAAAACGATGCCTAGAGAAAAAATCGTACGAATCGACTGAGAGAACTTTGGACTTTCAACGACCCCCTATTCTACTATATCTCATAAGTGTTACAACGACTCAAGAATCGTGCCAAACCGATGAGTAACAAAGGAGATGCCTAGAGAAAAAATCATACGAATCGATAGAGAGAACTTCGGACTTCAACGACCCCCAATTCAACTATATCTCATAAGTGTTACAACAACTCAAGAATCGTGACAAACCGATGAGTAACGAAGGAGATGTGAGGGGGGACGAAACAAGGAAAACAATGCCTAGAGAAAAAATCGTACAAACGACTGGGAGAACTTCGGACTTCAACGGCCCGCTATTCTTCTATATCTAATAAGTGTTACAACGACTCAAGAATCGTCCCAAACCGATGAGTAACGAAGGAGATATGAGGAGGACGAAACAAGGAAAACGATGCCTAGAGAAAAAATCGTACGAATCGATAGAGAGAACTTCGGACTTCGACCACCCCCTATTCTTCTATATCTCATAACTGTTATAACGACTCAAGAATCGTGCCAAACCGATGAGTAACGAATGAGATGTGAGGGGGACGAAACAAAGAAAATGATCCCTAGAGAAAAAATCGTACGAATCGATAGAGAGAACTTCGGACGTCAACGACCCCCTATTCTACTATATCTCATAAGGGTTACAACAACTCAAGAATCGTGCCAAACCGATGAGTAACGAAGGAAATGTGAGGGGGGACGAAACAAGGAAAACAATGCCTAGAGAAAAAATCGTACAAACCACTAAGAGAACTTCGGACTTCGACCACCCCCTATTCTTCTATATTTCATAAGTGTTACAACGACTCAAGAATCGTGCCAAACCGATGAGTAACGAAGGAGATATGAGGAGGACGAAACAAGGAAAACGATGCCTAGAGAAAAAATCGTACGAATCGACTGAGAGAACTTTGGACTTTCAACGACCCCCTATTCTACTATATCTCATAAGTGTTACAACGACTCAAGAATCGTGCCAAACCGATGAGTAACGAAGGAGATGCCTAGAGAAAAAATCATACGAATCGATAGAGAGAACTTCGGACTTCAACGACCCCCAATTCAACTATATCTCATAAGTGTTACAACAACTCAAGAATCGTGACAAACCGATGAGTAACGAAGGAGATGTGAGGGGGGACGAAACAAGGAAAACAATGCCTAGAGAAAAAATCGTACAAACGACTGGGGGAACTTCGGACTTCAACGGCCCGCTATTCTTCTATATCTAATAAGTGTTACAACGACTCAAGAATCGTCCCAAACCGATGAGTAACGAAGGAGATATGAGGAGGACGAAACAAGGAAAACGATGCCTAGAGAAAAAATCGTACGAATCGATAGAGAGAACTTCGGACTTCGACCACCCCCTATTCTTCTATATCTCATAACTGTTATAACGACTCAAGAATCGTGCCAAACCGATGAGTAACGAATGAGATGTGAGGGGGACGAAACAAAGAAAATGATCCCTAGAGAAAAAATCGTACGAATCGATAGAGAGAACTTCGGACGTCAACGACCCCCTATTCTACTATATCTCATAAGTGTTACAACAACTCAAGAATCGTGCCAAACCGATGAGTAACGAAGGAAATGTGAGGGGGGACGAAACAAGGAAAACAATGCCTAGAGAAAAAATCGTACAAACGACTAAGAGAACTTCGGACTTCGACCACCCCCTATTCTTCTATATTTCATAAGTGTTACAACGACTCAAGAATCGTGCCAAACCGATGAGTAACGAAGGAGATGCCTAGAGAAAATATCGTACGAATCGATAGAGAGAACTTCGGACTTCAACGACCCCCTATTCAACTATATCTCATAAGTGTTACAACAACTCAAGAATCGTGACAAACCGATGAGTAACGAAGGCGATGTGAGGGGGACGAAACAAAGAAAACGATGCCCAGAGAAAAAATCGTACGAATCGATAGAGAGAACTTCAGACCTCAACGACCCCCTATTCTACTATATCTCATAACTGTTATAAAGACTCAAGAATCGTGCCAAACCGATGAGTAACGAATGAGATGTGAGGGGGACGAAACAAAGAAAATGATGCCTAGAGAAAAAATCATACAAATCGATAGAGAAAACATCAGACTTCAACGACCCCCTATTCTACTATATCTCATAAGTGTTACAACGACTCAAGAATTGTGCCAAACCGATGAGTAACGAAGGAGATGTGAGGGGGAAGAAACAAAGAAAATGATCCCTAGAGAAAAAATCGTACGAATCGATAGAGACAACTTCGGACTTCAACGACCCCCTATTCTACTATATCTCATAAGTGTTACAACAACTCAAGAATCGCGCCAAACCGATGAGTAACGAAGGAGATGTGAGGGGGGACGAAACAAGGAAAACGATGCCTAGAGAAAAAATCGTACGAATCGATAGAGAGAACTTCGGACTTCGACCACCCCCTACCCTTCTATATCTCATAAGTGTTACAACGACTCAAGAATCGTGCCAAACCGATGAGTAACGAAGGCGATGTGAGGGGGACGAAACAAAGAAAACAATGCCTAGAGAAAAAATCGTACAAACGACTGAGAGAACTCCGGACTTCAACGACCCCCTATTCTTCTATATTTCATAAGCGTTACAAAGACTTAAGAATTGATGCGATCACAATATGCGGAAGCTGAGAATCGAACAACGTCAGACACGAAAGATTCAATCCAAATATAACTATGAAAAAATCGAATGACAAGGAACCTGAATTTCTACCCAAATTACACTGAATAGGCGTCGACAGAAACCTAAGCAATTCAATTCCGATTAAGCTCAAATTTTAACACGAGTTACAACTTAGGGTTATGAAGAACATATCCAAAATTCAGTGAAAACGCACGAGTAGTTTTCGATTTGTCTCGGCGGTCAGTTTTGGGTCGAACTAAGGTTTCAAAAACGGATCTGAAATTAATCTAAGGGTTTTCTGAGATGGGTTGGTTATGGGAACGAAGGGTATGGTTATTGATGATATAGGAACGATGAAGGATGGCTGGGAAAACAAAAAGAACACGAATTGAAGAATTGAAACGGAAACAAATTGTGAATCTTACCCGAAACGAACCCCGGATCTACTTGAATCCGAAACGCGTTTATGGAGCAATCTTCATGGCTCGACTAACCCGGATACTACGAGATATCACGAACGAGTCGATGAATTCAAGCTTGAAATCGCCAATATCAAACTCTACCAAGAACCGATAGGATCGTGAACCAAAGCACGATGTAAGAGACAAAACGATCAACTAGATTTCTGATTCAATATTGTCTGTTCCAAAGTATGAACGAAAATTAACATAAATACTAATCTAATTCCTAAGCTAGGTAGGTTTTCGAAATTAACAAGGCTTGGGCTTGATAATTTCGGACTCCTTAATTAAATATAACTGGGCCAATTAATCACCTAAACATGTTGTGATAATTGGACTAAACTAAATTTAAAAAAAATAAATACAAAGTTTTTAAGCCCAAATAAAATATAAAACATGAGCAACTAAATAAATTCATCAGTGCTGGACCCGGGCTCATCAAGAATCGTGCTAAACCGATGAGTAACGAAGGAGATGTGAGGGGGATGAAACAAGGAAAACATTGCCTAGAGAAAAAATCGTACGAATCGACAGAGAGAACTTCGGACTTCAAGGACCCCCTATTCTACTATATCTCATAAGTGTTACAACGACTCAACAATCATGCCAAACTGATGAGTAACGAAGGAGATGTGAGGGGGGATGAAACAAGGAAAACGATGCCTAGAGAAAAAATCGTACGAATCGACTGAGAGAACTTTGGACTTTCAACGACCCCCTATTCTACTATATCTCATAAGTGTTACAACGACTCAAGAATCGTGCCAAACCGATGAGTAACGAAGGAGATGCCTAGAGAAAAAATCATACGAATCGATAGAGAGAACTTCGGACTTCAACGACCCCCAATTCAACTATATCTCATAAGTGTTACAACAACTCAAGAATCGTGACAAACCGATGAGTAACGAAGGAAATGTGAGGGGGGACGAAACAAGGAAAACAATGCCTAGAGAAAAAATCGTACAAACGACTGAGAGAACTTCGGACTTCGACCACCCCCTATTCTTCTATATTTCATAAGTGTTACAACGACTCAAGAATCGTGCCAAACCGATGAGTAACGAAGGAGATATGAGGAGGACGAAACAAGGAAAACGATGCCTAGAGAAAAAATCGTACGAATCGACTCAGAGAACTTTGGACTTTCAACGACCCCCTATTCTACTATATCTCATAAGTGTTACAACGACTCAAGAATCGTGCCAAACCGATGAGTAACGAAGGAGATGCCTAGAGAAAATATCGTACGAATCGATAGAGAGAACTTCGGACTTCAACGACCCCCTATTCAACTATATCTCATAAGTGTTACAACAACTCAAGAATCGTGACAAACCGATGAGTAACGAAGGAGATGTGAGGGGGGACGAAACAAGGAAAACAATGCCTAGAGAAAAAATTGTACAAACGACTGAGAGAACTTCGGACTTCAACGACCGGCTATTCTTCTATATCTAATAAGTGTTACAACGACTCAAGAATCGTGCCAAACCGATGAGTAACGAAGGAGATATGAGGAGGACGAAACAAGGAAAACGATGCCTAGAGAAAAAATCGTACGAATCGATAGAGAGAACTTCGGACCTCAACGACCCCCTATTCTACTATATCTCATAACTGTTATAACGACTCAAGAATCGTGCTAAACCGATGAGTAACGAATGAGATGTGAGGGGGACGAAACAAAGAAAATGATGCCTAGAGAAAAAATTGTACGAATCGATAGAGAAAACTTCGGACTTCAACGACCCCCTATTCTACTATATCTCATAAGTGTTACAACAACTCAAGAATCGTGCCAAACCGATGAGTAACGAAGGAGATGTGAGGGGGGACGAAACAAGGAAAACAATGCCTAGAGAAAAAATCGTACAAACGACTGAGAGAACTTCGGACTTCGACCACCCCCTATTCTTCAATATTTCATAAGTGTTACAACGACTCAAGAATCGTGCCAAACCGATGAGTAACGAAGGAGATGCCTAGATAAAATATCGTACGAATCGATAGAGAGAACTTCGGACTTCAACGACCCCCTATTCAACTATATCTCATAAGTGTTACAACAACTCAAGAATCGTGACAAACCGATGAGTAATGAAGTAGATGTGAGGGGGGACGAAACAAGGAAAACAATGCCTAGAGAAAAAATCGTACAAACGACTGAGAGAACTTCGGACTTCAACGACCGGCTATTCTTCTATATCTAATAAGTGTTACAACGACTCAAGAATCGTGCCAAACCGATGAGTAACGAAGGAGATATGAGGAGGACAAAACAAGGAAAACGATGCCTAGAGAAAAAATCGTACGAATCGATAGAGAGAACTTCGGACCTCAACGACCCCCTATTCTACTATATCTCATAACTGTTATAACGACTCAAGAATCGTGCTAAACCGATGAGTAACGAATGAGATGTGAGGGGGACAAAACAAAGAAAATGATGCCTAGAGAAAAAATCGTATGAATCGATAGAGAAAACTTCGGACTTCAACGACCCCCTATTCTACTATATCTCATAAGTGTTACAACGACTCAAGAATTGTGCCAAACCGATGAGTAACGAAGGAGATGTGAGGGGGAAGTAACAAAGAAAACGATCCCTAGAGAAAAAATCGTACGAATCGATAGAGACAACTTCGGACTTGAACGACCCCCTATTCTACTATATCTCATAAGTGTTACAACAACTCAAGAATCGTGCCAAACCGATGAGTAACGAAGGAGATGTGAGGGGGGACGAAACAAGGAAAATAATGCCTAGAGAAAAAATCGTACAAACGACTGAGAGAACTTCGGACTTCGACCACCCCCTATTCTTCTATATTTCATAAGTGTTACAACGACTCAAGAATCGTGCCAAACCGATGAGTAACGAAGGAGATGCCTAGAGAAAAAATCGTACGAATCGATAGAGAGAACTTCGGACTTCAACGACCCCCTATTTAACTATATCTCATAAGTGTTACAACAACTCAAGAATCGTGACAAACCGATGAGTAACGAAGGAGATGTGAGGGGGGACGAAACAAGGAAAACAATGCCTAGAGAAAAAATCGTACAAACGACTGGGAGAACTTCGGACTTCAACGGCCCGCTATTCTTCTATATCTAATAAGTGTTACAACGACTCAAGAATCGTGCCAAACCGATGAGTAACGAAGGAGATATGAGGAGGACGAAACAAGGAAAACGATGCCTAGAGAAAAAATCGTACGAATCGATAGAGAGAACTTCGGACCTCAACGACCCCCTATTCTACTATATCTCATAGCTGTTATAACGACTCAAGAATCGTGCCAAACCGATGAGTGCATTATTAAAAAAACTCTCAAATCTGATGAATGGACTTTCCCTTTCTTTGAAAGAGGATTTTCAAAGTCTTTTATTCCTAAAGGATACAATTACCCAGATTACAAAATGGGCTGGTTCAAAATGTTTTTCTTCAGACCATTTGATCATTCATGATTCTTCACATTCCATACCGATTTCCTTAAAACTGCTTACCCAGTTTGGTTTATGGAATGGTGGATTGATTTTGGGCCACTTCCAAATATTCTCACTTCCGATGTCCTTGAAGGATATCAACTTTTTATTTCAAAAGCCCCTGGACCAGCTCATAAAGAAATCCAATTTTATGCAGAATTTAAGGTTCCTTGGGAACTTCAGACTTCGACCACCCCCTATTCTTCTATATCTCATAACTGTTACAACGACTCAAGAATCGTGCCAAACCGATGAGTAACGAAGGCGATGTGAGGGGGACGAACAAAGAAAACGATGCCCAGAGAAAAAATCGTACGAATCGATAGAGAGAACTTCGGACCTCAACGAACCCCTATTCTACTATATCTCATAACTGTTATAACGACTCAAGAATCGTGCTAAACCGATGAGTAACGAAGGAGATGTGAGGGGGACAAAACAAAGAAAATGATGCCTTGAGAAAAAATCCTACGAATCGATAGAGAAAACTTCGGACTTCAACGACCCCCTATTCTACTATATCTCATAAGTGTTACAACGACTCAAGAATTGTGCCAAACCGATGAGTAACGAAGGATATGTGAGGGGGAAGAAACAAAGAAAACGATCTCTAGAGAAAAAATCGTACGAATCGATAGAGACAACTTCGGACTTGAACGACCCCCTATTCTACTATATCTCATAAGTGTTACAACAACTCAAGAATTGTGCCAAACCGATGAGTAACGAAGGAGATGTGAGGGGGACGAAACAAGGAATACAATGCCTAGAGAAAAAATCGTACGAATCGACTGAGAGAACTTCGGACATCGACCACCCCCTACCCTTCTATATCTCATAAGTGTTACAACGACTCAAGAATCGTGCCAAACCGATGAGTAACGAAGGCGATGTGAGGGGGACGAAATAAAGAAAACGATGCCCAGAGAAAAATCGTACGAATCGATAGAGAGAACTTCAGACCTCAACGACCCCCTATTCAACTATATCTCATAACTGTTATAAAGACTCAAGAATCGTGCTAAACCGATGAGTAACGAATGAGATGTGAGGGGGACGAAACAAAGAAAATGATGCCTAGAGAAAAAATCGTACGAATCGATAGAGAAAACTTCGGAATTCAACGACCCCCTATTCTACTATATCTCATAAGTGTTACAACGACTCAAGAATTGTGCCAAACCGATGAGTAAAATAGGGGGTGGTCGAAGTCCGAAGTTCTCTCAGTCGTTTGTACGATTTTTTCTCTAGGCATTGTTTTCCTTGTTTCGTCCCCCCTCACATCTCCTTCGTTACTCATCGGTTTGACACGATTCTTGAGTTGTTGTAACACTTATGAGATATAGTAGAATAGGGGGTCGTTGAAGTCCGAAGTTGTCTCTATCGATTCGTACGATTTTTTCTCTAGGGATCGTTTTCTTTGTTTCGTCCCCCTCACATCTCATTCGTTACTCATCGGTTTAGCACGATTCTTAAGTCATTATAACAGTTATGAGATATAGTAGAATAGGGGGTCGTTGAGGTCCGAAGTTCTCTCTATCGATTCGTACGATTTTTTCTATAGGCATCGTTTTCCTTGTTTCGTCTTCCTCATATCTCCTTCGTTACTCATCGGTTTGGCACGATTCTTGAGTCGTTGTAACACTTATTAGATATAGAAGAATAGCGGGTCGTTGAAGTCCGAAGTTCTCCCAGTCGTTTGTATGATTTTTTCTCTAGGCATTGTTTTCCTTGTTTCGTCCCCCCTCACATCTCCTTCGTTACTCATCGGTTTGTCACGATTCTTGAGTTGTTGTAACACTTATGAGATATAGTAGAATAGGGGGTCGTTGAAGTCCGAAGTTCTCTCTATCGATTCATACGATTTTTTCTCTAGGCATCTCCTTCGTTACTCATCGGTTTGGCACGATTCTTGCGTCGTTGTAACACTTATGAGATATAGTAGAATAGGGGGTCGTTGAAGTCCGAAGTTGTCTCTATCGATTCGTACGATTTTTTCTCTAGGGATCGTTTTCTTTGTTTCGTCCCCCTCACATCTCATTCGTTACTCATCGGTTTAGCACGATTCTTGAGTCGTTATAACAGTTATGAGATATAGTAGAATAGGGGGTCGTTGAGGTCCGAAGTTCTATCTATCGATTCGTACGATTTTTTCTCTAGGCATCGTTTTCCTTGTTTCGTACTCCTCATATCTCCTTCGTTGCTCATCGGTTTGGCACGATTCTTGAGTCGTTGTAACACTTATTAGATATAGAAGAATAGCGGGTCGTTGAAGTCCGAAGTTCTCCCAGTCGTTTGTACGATTTTTTCTCTAGGCATTGTTTTCCTTGTTTCGTCCCCCCTCACATCTCCTTCGTTACTCATCGGTTTGGCACGATTCTTGAGTCGTTGTAACACTTATGAGATATAGTAGAATAGGGGGTCGTTGAAAGTCCAAAGTTCTCTGAGTCGATTCGTACGATTTTTTCTCTAGGCATCGTTTTCCTTGTTTCGTCCCCCCTCACATCTCTTTCGTTACTCATCAGTTTGGCATGATTGTTGAGTCGTTGTAACACTTATGAGATATAGTAGGATAGGGGGTCGTTGAAAGTCCAAAGTTCTCTCAGTCGATTCGTACGATTTTTTCTCTAGGCATCATTTTCCTAGTTTCGTCCTCCTCACATCTCTTTCGTTACTCATTGGTTTGGCACGATTCTTAAGTCGTTGTAATACTTATGAGATATAGTAGAATAGGGGGTCGTTGAAGTCCGAAGTTCTCTCTATCGATACGTATGATTTTTCTCTAGGTATCGTTTTCTTTGTGTCGTCCCCCTCACATCTCCTTCGCTACTCATCGGTTTGTTACGACTCTTGTGTCGTTGAAACAGTTATGAGATATAGAAGAATAGCGGGTGGTCGAAGTCCGAAGTTCTCTCAGTCGATTCGTACGATTTTTTCCCTAGGCATCGTTTTCCTTGTTTCGTCCTCCTCACATCTCCTTCGATACTCATCGGTTTGGCACGATTCTTGAGTCGTTGTAACACTTATGAGATATAGTAGAATAGGGGGTCGTTGAAAGTCCAAAGTTCTCTCAGTCGATTCGTACGATTTTTTCTCTAGGCATTGTTTTCCTTGTTTTGTCCCCCCTCACATCTCCTTCGTTACTCATCAGTTTGGCATGATTGTTGAGTCGTTGTAACACTTATGAAATATAGAAGAATAGGGGGTGGTCGAAGTCCGAAGTTCTCTCAGTCGTTTGTACGATTTTTTCTCTAGGCATTGTTTTCCTTGTTTCGTCCCCCCTCACATCTCCTTCGTTACTCATCGGTTTGGTACGATTCTTGAGTTGTTGTAATACTTATGAGATATAGTACAATAGGGGGTCGTTGAAGTCCGAAGTTGTCTCTATCGATTCGTACGATTTTTTCTCTAGGGATCGTTTTCTTTGTTTCGTCCCCCTCACATCTCATTCGTTACTCATCGGTTTAGCACGATTCTTGAGTCGTTATAACAGTTATGAGATATAATAGAATAGGGGGTCGTTGAGGTCTGAAGTTCTCTCTATCGATTCGTACGATTTTTTCTATAGGCATCGTTTTCCTTGTTTCGTCCTCCTCATATCTCCTTCGTTACTCATCGGTTTGGCACGATTCTTGAGTCGTTGTAACACTTATTAGATATAGAAGAATAGCGAGTTGTTGAAGTCCGAAGTGCTCTCTATCGATTCGTACGATTTTTTCTCTAGGCATCTCCTTCGTTACTCATCGGTTTGGCACAATTCTTGAGTCGTTGTAACACTTATGAGATATAGTAGAATAGGGGGTCGTTGAAGTCCGAAGTTGTCTCTATCGATTCGTACGATTTTTTCTCTAGGGATCGTTTTCTTTGTTTCGTCCCCCTCACATCTCATTCGTTACTCATCGGTTTAGCACGATTCTTGAGTCGTTATAACAGTTATGAGATATAGTAGAATAGGGGGTCGTTGAGGTCCGAAGTTCTCTCTATCGATTCGTACGATTTTTTCTTTAGGCATCGTTTTCCTTGTTTCGTCCCCCCTCACATCTCCTTTGATACTCATCGGTTTGGCACGATTCTTGAGTCGTTGTAACACTTATGAGATATAGTAGAATAGGGGGTCGTTGAAGTCTGAAGTTTTCTCTATCGATTCGTACGATTTTTTCTCTAGGCATGATTTTCTTTGTTTCGTCCCCCTCACATCTCATTCGTTACCCATCGGTTTAGCACGATTCTTGAGTTGTTGTAACACTTATGAGATATAGTAGAATAGGGGGTCGTTGAAGTCCGAAGTTGTCTCTATCGATTCGTACGATTTTTTCTCTAGGGATCGTTTTCTTTGTTTCGTCCCCCTCACATCTCATTCGTTACTCATCGGTTTAGCACGATTCTTGAGTCGTTATAACAGTTATGAGATATAGTAGAATAGGGGGTCGTTGAGGTCCGAAGTTCTCTCTATCGATTCGTACGATTTTTTCTCTAGGCATCGTTTTCCTTGTTTCGTCCTCCTCATATCTCCTTCGTTACTCATCGGTTTGGCACGATTCTTGAGTCGTTGTAACACTTATTAGATATAGAAGAATAGCAGGTCGTTGAAGTCCGAAGTTCTCCCAGTCGTTTGTACGATTTTTTCTCTAGGCATTGTTTTCCTTGTTTCGTCCCCCCTCACATCTCCTTCGTTACTCATCGGTTTGTCACGATTCTTAAGTTGTTGTAACACTTATGAGATATAATTGAATAGGGGGTCGTTGAAGTCCGAAGTTCTCTCTATTGATTCGTACGATTTTTTCTCTAGGCATCTCCTTCGTTACTCATCGGTTTGTCACGATTCTTGAGTTGTTGTAACACTTATGAGATATAAATGAATAGGGGGTCGTTGAAGTCCGAAGTTCTCTCTATCGATTCGTACGATTTTTTCTCTAGGCATCTCCTTCATTACTCATCGGTTTGGCACGATTCTTGAGTCGTTGTAACACTTATGAGATATAGTAGAATAGGGGGTCGTTGAAGTCCGAAGTTGTCTCTATCGATTCGTACGATTTTTTCTCTAGGGATCGTTTTCTTTGTTTCGTCCCCCTCACATCTCATTCGTTACTCATCGGTTTAGCACGATTCTTGAGTCGTTATAACAGTTATGAGATATAGTAGAATAGGGGGTCGTTGAGGTCCGAAGTTCTCTCTATCGATTCGTACGATTTTTTCTCTAGGCATCGTTTTCCTTGTTTCGTCCTCCTCATATCTCCTTCGTTACTCATCGGTTTGGCACGATTCTTGAGTCGTTGTAACACTTATTAGATATAGAAGAATAGCAGGTCGTTGAAGTCCGAAGTTCTCCCAGTCGTTTGTACGATTTTTTCTCTAGGCATTGTTTTCCTTGTTTCGTCCCCCCTCACATCTCCTTCGTTACTCATCGGTTTGTCACGATTCTTAAGTTGTTGTAACACTTATGAGATATAATTGAATAGGGGGTCGTTGAAGTCCGAAGTTCTCTCTATTGATTCGTACGATTTTTTCTCTAGGCATCTCCTTCGTTACTCATCGGTTTGTCACGATTCTTGAGTTGTTGTAACACTTATGAGATATAAATGAATAGGGGGTCGTTGAAGTCCGAAGTTCTCTCTATCGATTCGTACGATTTTTTCTCTAGGCATCTCCTTCATTACTCATCGGTTTGGCACGATTCTTGAGTCGTTGTAACACTTATGAGATATAGTAGAATAGGGGGTCGTTGAAAGTCCAAAGTTCTCTGAGTCGATTCGTACGATTTTTTCTCTAGGCATCGTTTTCCTTGTTTCGTCCCCCCTCACATCTCCTTCGTTACTGATCAGTTTGGCATGATTGTTGAGTCGTTGTAACACTTATGAGATATAGTAGAATAGGGGGTCGTTGAAAGTCCAAAGTTCTCTCAGTCGATTCGTACGATTTTTTCTCTAGGCATCATTTTCCTTGTTTCGTCCTCCTCACATCTCTTTCGTTACTCATTGGTTTGGCACGATTCTTGAGTCGTTGTAATACTTATGAGATATAGTAGAATAGGGGGTCGTTGAAGTCCGAAGTTCTCTCTATCGATACGTACGATTTTTTCCCTAGGCATCGTTTTCCTTATTTCGTCCCCCTCACATCTCCTTCGTTACTCATCGGTTTGGCACGATTCTTGAGTCGTTGTAACACTTATGAGATATAGAAGAATAGCGGGTGGTCGAAATCTGAAGTTCTCTCAGTCGATTCGTACGATTTTTTCCCTAGGCATCGTTTTCCTTGTTTCGTCCCCCTCACATCTCCTTCGATACTCATCGGTTTGGCACGATTCTTGAGTCGTTGTAACACTTATGAGATATAGTAGAATAGGGGGTCGTTGAAAGTCCAAAGTTCTCTCAGTCGATTCGTACGATTTTTTCTCTAGGCATCGTTTTCCTTGTTTCGTCCCCCCTCACATGTCCTTCGTTACTAATCAATTTGGCATGATTGTTGAGTCGTTGTAACACTTATGAAATATATAAGAATAGGGGGTGGTCAAAGTCCGAAGTTCTCTCAGTCGTTTGTACGATTTTTTCTCTAGGCATTGTTTTCTTTGTTTCGTCCCCCTCACATCTCATTCGTTACTCATCGGTTTAGCACGATTCTTGAGTTGTTGTAACACTTATGAGATATAGTAGAATAGGGGATCGTTGAAGTCCGAAGTTGTCTCTATCGATTCGTACGATTTTTTCTCTAGGGATCATTTTCTTTGTTTCGTCCCCCTCACATCTCATTCGTTACTCATCGGTTTAGCACGATTCTTGAGTCGTTATAACAGTTATGAGATATAGTAGAATAGGGGGTCGTTGAGGTCCGAAGTTCTCTCTATCGATTCGTACGATTTTTTCTCTAGGCATCGTTTTCCTTGTTTCGTCCTCCTCATATCTCCTTCGTTACTCATCGGTTTGGCACGATTCTTGAGTCGTTGTAACACTTATTAGATATAGAAGAATAGCGGGTCGTTGAAGTCCGAAGTTCTCCCAGTCGTTTGTACGATTTTTTCTCTAGGCATTGTTTTCCTTGTTTCGTCCCCCCTCACATCTCCTTCGTTACTCATCGGTTTGTCACGATTCTTGAGTTGTTGTAACACTTATGAGATATAATTGAATAGGGGGTCGTTGAAGTCCGAAGTTCTCTCTATTGATTCGTACGATTTTTTCTCTAGGCATCTCCTTCGTTACTCATCGGTTTGTCACGATTCTTGAGTTGTTGTAACACTTATGAGATATAATTGAATAGGGGGTCGTTGAAGTCCGAAGTTCTCTCTATCGATTCGTACGATTTTTTCTCTAGGCATCTCCTTCGTTACTCATCGGTTTGGCACGATTCTTGAGTCGTTGTAACACTTATGAGATATAGTAGAATAGGGGGTCGTTGAAAGTCCAAAGTTCTCTGAGTCGATTCGTACGATTTTTTCTCTAGGCATCGTTTTCCTTGTTTCGTCCCCCCTCACATCTCCTTCGTTACTCATCAGTTTAGCATGATTGTTGAGTCGTTGTAACACTTATGAAATATATAAGAATAGGAGGTGGTCGAAGTCCGAAGTTCTCTCAGTCGTTTGTAAGATTTTTTCTCTAGGCATTGTTTTCCTTGTTTCGTCCCCCCTCACATCTCCTTCCTCCTCATATCTCCTTCGTTACTCATCGGTTTGGCATGATTTTTTCTCTATATCTAATAAGTGTTACAATGACTCAAGAATTGTGCCAAACCGATGAGTAACGAAGGAGAGATGAGGAGGACGAAACAAGGAAAACGATGTCTAGAGAAAAATCGTACGAATCGATAGAGAGAACTTCGGACCTCAACGACCCCCTATTCTACTATTTCTCATAACTGTTATAACGACTCAAGAATCGTGCTAAACCGATGAGTAACGAATGAGATGTGAGGGGGACGAAACAAAGAAAATGAAGCCTAGAGAAAAAATCGTACGAATCGATAGAGAAAACTTCGGACTTCAACGACCCCCTATTCTACTATATCTCATAAGTGTTACAACGACTCAAGAATTGTGCCAAACCGATGAGTAACGAAGGAGATGTGAGGGGGAAGAAACAAAGAAAACGATCCCTAAAGAAAAAATCGTACGAATCGACTGAGAGAACTTTGGACTTTCAACGACCCCCTATTCTACTATATCTCATAAGTGTTACAACGACTCAACAATCATGCCAAACCGATGAGTAACGAAGGAGATGTGAGGGGGGACGAAACAAGGAAAATAATGCCTAGAGAAAAAATCGTACAAACGACTGAGAGAACTTTGGACTTTCAACGACCCCCTATTCTACTATATCTCATAAGTGTTACAACGACTCAACAATCATGCCAAACTGATGAGTAACGAAGGAGATGTGAGGGGGGACGAAACAAGGAAAACGATGCCTAGAGAAAAAATCGTACGAATCGACTGAGAGAACTTTGGACTTTCAACGACCCCCTATTCTACTATATCTCATAAGTGTTACAACGACTCATGAATCGTGCCAAACCGATGAGTAACGAAGGAGATGCCTAGAGAAAAAATCGTACGAATCGATAGAGAGAACTGCGGACTTCAACGACCCCCTATTCAACTATATCTCATAAGTGTTACAACAACTCAAGAATCGTGCCAAACTGATGAGTAACGAAGGAGATGTGAGGGGGGACGAAACAAGGAAAACAATGCCTAGAGAAAAAATCGTACGAATCGACTGAGAGAACTTCGGACTTCAACGACCCCCTATTCTACTATATCTCATAAGTGTTACAACAACTCAAGAATCGTGCCAAACCGATGAGTAACGAAGGAGATGTGAGGGGGGACGAAATAAGGAAAACAATGCCTAGAGAAAAAATCGTACAAACGACTGAGAGAACTTCGGACTTCGACCACCCCCTATTCTTCTATATTTCATAAGTGTTACAACGACTCAACAATCATGCCAAACTGATGAGCAACGAAGGAGATGTGAGGGGGGACGAAACAAGGAAAACGATGCCTAGAGAAAAAATCGTACAAATCGACTGAGAGAACTTTGGACTTTCAACGACCCCCTATTCTACTATATCTCATAAGTGTTACAACGACTCAACAATCATGCCAAACTGATGAGTAACGAAGGAGATGTGAGGGGGGACGAAACAAGGAAAACGATGCCTAGAGAAAAAATCGTACGAATCGACTGAGAGAAATTTGGACTTTCAACGACCCTCTATTCTACTATATCTCATAAGTGTTACAACGACTCAAGAATCGTGCCAAACCGACGAGTAACGAAGGAGATGCCTAGAGAAAAAATCGTACGAATCGATAGAGAGAACTTCGGACCTCAACGACCCCCTATTCAACTATATCTCATAAGTGTTACAACAACTCAAGAATCGTGACAAACCGATGAGTAACGAAGGTGATGTGAGGGGGGACGAAACAAGGAAAACAATGCCTAGAGAAAAAATCGTACAAACGACTGAGAGAACTTCGGACTTCAACGACCCGCTATTTTTCTATATCTAATAAGTGTTACAACGACTCAAGAATCGTGCCAAACCGATGAGTAACGAAGGAGATATGAGGAGGACGAAACAAGGAAAACGATGCCTAGAGAAAAAATCGTATCTTTGAAGTCCGAAGTTCTCTCTATCGATTCGTACGATATTTTCTCTAGGCATCTCCTTCGTTACTCATCGGTTTGGCACGATTCTTGAGTCGTTGTAACACTTATGAAATATAGAAGAATAGGGGGTGGTCGAAGTCCGAAGTTCTCTCAGTCGTTTGTACGTTTTTTTCTCTAGGCATTGTTTTCCTTGTTTCGTCCCCCCTCACATCTCCTTCGTTACTCATCGGTTTGGTACGATTCTTGAGTTGTTGTAACACTTATGAGATATAGTAGAATAGGGGGTCGTTGAAGTCCGAAGTTCTCTCTATCGATACGTACGATTTTTTCCCTAGGCATCGTTTTCCTTATTTCGTCCCCCTCACATCTCCTTCGTTACTCATCGGTTTGGCACGATTCTTGAGTCGTTGTAACACTTATGAGATATAGAAGAATAGCGGGTGGTCGAAATCTGAAGTTCTCTCAGTCGATTCGTACGATTTTTTCCCTAGGCATCGTTTTCCTTGTTTCGTCCCCCTCACATCTCCTTCGATACTCATCGGTTTGGCACGATTCTTGAGTCGTTGTAACACTTATGAGATATAGTAGAATAGGGGGTCGTTGAAAGTCCAAAGTTCTCTCAGTCGATTCGTACGATTTTTTCTCTAGGCATCGTTTTCCTTGTTTCGTCCCCCCTCACATCTCCTTCGTTACTAATCAATTTGGCATGATTGTTGAGTCGTTGTAACACTTATGAAATATATAAGAATAGGGGGTGGTCGAAGTCCGAAGTTCTCTCAGTCGTTTGTACGATTTTTTCTCTAGGCATTGTTTTCTTTGTTTCGTCCCCCTCACATCTCATTCGTTACTCATCGGTTTAGCACGATTCTTGAGTTGTTGTAACACTTATGAGATATAGTAGAATAGGGGATCGTTGAAGTCCGAAGTTGTCTCTATCGATTCGTATGATTTTTTCTCTAGGGATCGTTTTCTTTGTTTCGTCCCCCTCACATCTCATTCGTTACTCATCGGTTTAGCACGATTCTTGAGTCGTTATAACAGTTATGAGATATAGTAGAATAGGGGGTCGTTGAGGTCCGAAGTTCTCTCTATCGATTCGTACGATTTTTGCTCTAGGCATCGTTTTCCTTGTTTCGTCCCCCCTCACATCTCCTTCGATACTCATCGGTTTGGCACGATTCTTGAGTCGTTGTAACACTTATGGGATATAGTAGAATAGGGGGTCGTTGAAGTCCGAAGTTTTCTCTATCGATTCGTACGATTTTTTCTCTAGGCATGATTTTCTTTGTTTCGTCCCCCTCACATCTCATTCAATACTCATCGGTTTAGCACGATTCTTGAGTTGTTGTAACACTTATGAGATATAGTAGAATAGGGGGTCGTTGAAGTCCGAAGTTGTCTCTATCGATTCGTACGATTTTTTCTCTAGGGATCATTTTCTTTGTTTCGTCCCCCTCACATCTCATTCGTTACTCATCGGTTTAGCACGATTCTTGAGTCGTTATAACAGTTATGAGATATAGTAGAATAGGGGGTCGTTGAGGTCCGAAGTTCTCTCTATCGATTCGTACGATTTTTTCTCTAGGCATCGTTTTCCTTGTTTCGTCCTCCTCATATCTCCTTCGTTACTCATCGGTTTGGCACGATTCTTGAGTCGTTGTAACACTTATTAGATATAGAAGAATAGCGGGTCGTTGAAGTCCGAAGTTCTCCCAGTCGTTTGTACGATTTTTTCTCTAGGCATTGTTTTCCTTGTTTCGTCCCCCCTCACATCTCCTTCGTTACTCATCGGTTTGTCACGATTCTTGAGTTGTTGTAACACTTATGAGATATAATTGAATAGGGGGTCGTTGAAGTCCGAAGTTCTCTCTATTGATTCGTACGATTTTTTCTCTAGGCATCTCCTTCGTTACTCATCGGTTTGTCAAGATTCTTGAGTTGTTGTAACACTTATGAGATATAATTGAATAGGGGGTCGTTGAAGTCCGAAGTTCTCTCTATCGATTCGTACGATTTTTTCTCTAGGCATCTCCTTCGTTACTCATCGGTTTGGCACGATTCTTGAGTCGTTGTAACACTTATGAGATATAGTAGAATAGGGGGTCGTTGAAAGTCCAAAGTTCTCTGAGTCGATTCGTACGATTTTTTCTCTAGGCATCGTTTTCCTTGTTTCGTCCCCCCTCACATCTCCTTCGTTACTCATCAGTTTAGCATGATTGTTGAGTCGTTGTAACACTTATGAAATATATAAGAATAGGAGGTGGTCGAAGTCCGAAGTTCTCTCAGTCGTTTGTAAGATTTTTTCTCTAGGCATTGTTTTCCTTGTTTCGTCCCCCCTCACATCTCCTTCCTCCTCATATCTCCTTCGTTACTCATCGGTTTGGCACGATTTTTTCTCTATATCTAATAAGTGTTACAATGACTCAAGAATTGTGCCAAACCGATGAGTAACGAAGGAGAGATGAGGAGGACGAAACAAGGAAAACGATGTCTAGAGAAAAATCGTACGAATCGATAGAGAGAACTTCGGACCTCAACGACCCCCTATTCTACTATTTCTCATAACTGTTATAACGACTCAAGAATCGTGCTAAACCGATGAGTAACGAATGAGATGTGAGGGGGACGAAACAAAGAAAACGATCCCTAGAGAAAAAATCGTACGAATCGATAGAGACAACTTCGGACTTCAACGACCCCCTATTCTACTATATCTCATAAGTGTTACAACAACTCAAGAATCGTGCTAAACCGATGAGTAACGAATGAGATATGAGGGGGACGAAACAAAGAAAATGAAGCCTAGAGAAAAAATCGTACGAATCGATAGAGAAAACTTCGGACTTCAATGACCCCCTATTCTACTATATCTCATAAGTGTTACAACGACTCAAGAATTGTGCCAAACCGATGAGTAACGAAGGAGATGTGAGGGGGAAGAAACAAAGAAAACGATCCCTAAAGAAAAAATCGTACGAATCGACTGAGAGAACTTTGGACTTTCAACGACCCCCTATTCTACTATATCTCATAAGTGTTACAACGACTCAACAATGATGCCAAACCGATGAGTAACGAAGGAGATGTGAGGGGGGACGAAACAAGGAAAATAATGCCTAGAGAAAAAATCGTACAAACGACTGAGAGAACTTTGGACTTTCAACGACCCCCTATTCTACTATATTTCATAAGTGTTACAACGACTCAACAATCATGCCAAACTGATGAGTAACGAAGGAGATGTGAGGGGGGACGAAACAAGGAAAACGATGCCTAGAGAAAAAATCGTACGAATCGACTGAGAGAACTTTGGACTTTCAACGACCCCCTATTCTACTATATCTCATAAGTGTTACAACGACTCATGAATCGTGCCAAACCGATGAGTAACGAAGGAGATGCCTAGAGAAAAAATCGTACGAATCGATAGAGAGAAC
Organism: Mentha longifolia; assembly: GCA_001642375.2. Classification (NCBI taxonomy): domain Eukaryota; kingdom Viridiplantae; phylum Streptophyta; class Magnoliopsida; order Lamiales; family Lamiaceae; genus Mentha; species Mentha longifolia. Next base: position 10,188,531 of record CM038120.1, on the reverse strand, counting down.
TGCGGACTTCAACGACCCCCTATTCAACTATATCTCATAAGTGTTACAACAACTCAAGAATCGTGCCAAACTGATGAGTAACGAAGGAGATGTGAGGGGGGACGAAACAAGGAAAACAATGCCTAGAGAAAAAATCGTACGAATCGACTGAGAGAACTTCGGACTTCAACGACCCCCTATTCTACTATATCTCATAAGTGTTACAACAACTCAAGAATCGTGCCAAACCGATGAGTAACGAAGGAGATGTGAGGGGGGACGAAACAAGGAAAACAATGCCTAGAGAAAAAATCGTACAAACGACTGAGAGAACTTCGGACTTCGACCACCCCCTATTCTTCTATATTTCATAAGTGTTACAACGACTCAACAATCATGCCAAACTGATGAGCAACGAAGGAGATGTGAGGGGGGACGAAACAAGGAAAACGATGCCTAGAGAAAAAATCGTACAAATCGACTGAGAGAACTTTGGACTTTCAACGACCCCCTATTCTACTATATCTCATAAGTGTTACAAACGACTCAACAATCATGCCAAACTGATGAGTAACGAAGGAGATGTGAGGGGGGACGAAACAAGGAAAACGATGCCTAGAGAAAAAATCGTACGAATCGACTGAGAGAAATTTGGACTTTCAACGACCCTCTATTCTACTATATCTCATAAGTGTTACAACGACTCAAGAATCGTGCCAAACCGATGAGTAACGAAGGAGATGCCTAGAGAAAAAATCGTACGAATCGATAGAGAGAACTTCGGACCTCAACGACCCCCTATTCAACTATATCTCATAAGTGTTACAACAACTCAAGAATCGTGACAAACCGATGAGTAACGAAGGTGATGTGAGGGGGGACGAAACAAGGAAAACAATGCCTAGAGAAAAAATCGTACAAACGACTGAGAGAACTTCGGACTTCAACGACCCGCTATTCTTCTATATCTAATAAGTGTTACAACGACTCAAGAATCGTGCCAAACCGATGAGTAACGAAGGAGATATGAGGAGGACGAAACAAGGAAAACGATGCCTAGAGAAAAAATCGTACGAATCGATAGAGAGAACTTCGGACTTCAACGACCCCCTATTCAACTATATCTCATAAGTGTTACAACAACTCAAGAATCGTGCTAAACCGATGAGTAACGAATGAGATGTGAGGGGGACGAAACAAAGAAAATGATGCCTAGAGAAAAAATTGTACGAATCGATAGAGAAAACTTCGGACTTCAACGACCCCCTATTCTACTATATCTCATAAGTGTTACAACGACTCAAGAATTGTGCCAAACCGATGAGTAACGAAGGATATGTGAGGGGGAAGAAACAAAGAAAATGATCCCTAGAGAAAAAATCGTACGAATCCATAGAGACAACTTCGGACTTGAACGACCCCCTATTCTACTATATCTCATAAGTGTTACAACAACTCAAGAATCGTGTCAAACCGATGAGTAACGAAGGAGATGTGAGGGGGGACGAAACAAGGAATACAATGCCTAGAGAAAAAATCGTACGAATCGACTGAGAGAACTTCGGACTTTGACCACCCCCTACCCTTCTATATCTCATAAGTGTTACAACGGCTCAAGAATCGTGCCAAACCGATGAGTAACGAAGGCGATGTGAGGGGGACGAAACAAAGAAAACGATGCCCAGAGAAAAAATCGTACGAATCGATAGAGAGAACTTCGGACCTCAACAACCCGCTATTTTTCTATATCTCATAAGTGTTACAACGACTCAAGAATCGTGCCAACCGATGAGTGCATTATCAAAAAAATTCTCAGATCTGATGAATGGACTTTCCCTTTCTCTGAAAGAGGATTTTCAAAGTCTTTTATTCCTAAAGGATACAATTACCCAGATTACAAAATGGGCTGGTTCAAAATGTTTTTCTTCAGACCATTTGATCATTCATGATTCTTCACATTCCATACCGATTTCCATAAAACTGCTTACCCAGTTTGGTTTATGGAATGGTGGATTGATTTTGGGCCATTTCCAAATATTCTCCCTTCCGATGTCCTTGAAGGATATTAACTTTTTATTTCAAAAGCCCCTGGACCAGCTCATAAAGAAATCCAATTTTATGCAGAATTTAAGGTTCCTTGGGAACTTCGGACTTCGACCACCCCCCTATTCTTCTATATCTCATAATTGTTACAACGACTTAAGAATCGTGCCAAACCGATGAGTAACGAAGGCGATGTGAGGGGGACGAAACAAGAAAATGATGCCTAGAGAAAAAATCGTACGAATCGATAGAGAGAACTTCGGACCTCAACGACCCCCTATTCTACTATATCTCATAACTGTTATAACGACTCAAGAATCGTGCTAAACCGATGAGTAACGAAGGAGATGTGAGGGGGACGAAACAAAGAAAATGATGCCCAGAGAAAAAATCATACGAATCGATAGAGAGAACTTCGGACTTCAACGACCCGCTATTCTTCTATATCTCATAAGTGTTACAACGACTCAAGAATCGTGCCAAACTGATGAGTAACGAAGGAGATGTGAGGGGGAAGAAACAAAGAAAACGATCCCGAGAGAAAAAATCGTACGAATCGATAGAGACAACTTCGGACTTCAACGACCCCCTATTCTACTATCTCACATAAGTGTTACAACAACTCAAGAATCGTGCCAAACCGATGAGTAACGAAGGAGATGTGAGGGGGGACGAAACAAGGAAAACAATGCCTAGAGAAAAAATCGTACGAATCGACTGAGAGAACTTCGGACATCGACCACCCCCTATTCTTCTATATCTCATAAGTGTTACAACAACTCAAGAATCGTGACAAACCGATGAGTAACGAAGGAGATCTGAGGGGGGACGAAACAAGGAAAACAATGCCTAGAGAAAAAATCGTACACGACTGAGAGAACTTCAGACTTCAATGACCCGCTATTCTTCTATATCTAATAAGTGTTAGAACGACTCAAGAATCGTGCCAAACCGATGAGTAACGAAGGAGATATGAGGAAGACGAAACAAGGAAAACGATACCTAGAGAAAAAATTGTACGAATCGATAGAGAGAACTTCGGACCTCAACGACCCCCTATTCTACTATATCTCATAAGTGTTACAACGACTCAAGAATTGTGCCAAACCGATGAGTAACGAAGGATATGTGAGGGGGAAGAAACAAAGAAAACGATCCCTAGAGAAAAAATCGTACGAATCGATAGAGACAACTTCGGACTTGAACGACCCCCTATTCTACTATATCTCATAAGTGTTACAACAACTCAAGAATCGCGCCAAACCGATGAGTAACGAAGGAGATGTGAGGGGGGACGAAACAAGGAAAACGATGCCTAGAGAAAAAATCGTACGAATCGATAGAGAGAACTTCGGACTTCGACCACCCCCTACCCTTCTATATCTCATAAGTGTTACAACGACTCAAGAATCGTGCCAAACCGATGAGTAACGAAGGTGATGTGAGGGGGACAAAACAAATAAAACAATGCCTAGAGAAAAAATCGTACAAACGACTGCGAGAACTCCGGACTTCAACGACCCCCTATTGTTCTATATTTCATAAGCGTTACAAAGACTTAAGAATTGATGCGATCACAATATGCGGAAGCTGAGAATCGAACAACGTCAGACACGAAAGATTCAATCCAAATATAACTATGAAAAAATCGAATGACAAGGAACCTGAATTTCTACCCAAATTACACTGAATAGGCGTCGACAGAAACCTAAGCAATTCAATTCCGATTAAGCTCAAATTTTAACACGAGTTACAACTTAGGGTTATGAAGAACATATCTAAAATTCAGCGAAAACGCACGAGTAGTTTTCGATTCGGCTCGGTGGTCAGTTTTGGGTCGAACTAAGGTTTAAAAAACGGATCTGAAATTAATCTAAGGGTTTTCTGAGATGGGTTGGTTATGGGAACGAAGGGTATGGTTATTGATGATATAGGAACGATGAAGGATGGCTGGAAAAATGAAAAGAACACGAATTGAAGAATTGAAACGGAAACAAATTGTGAATCTTACCCGAAACGAACCCCGGATCTACTTGAATGCGAAACGCGTTTATGGAGCAATCTTCGTGGCTCGACTAACCCGGATACTACGAGATATCACGAACGAGTCGATGAATTCAAGCTTGAAATCGCCAATATCAAACTCTACCAAGAACCGATAGGATCGTGAACCAAAGCACGATGTAAGAGACAAAACGATCAACTAGATTTCTGATTCAATATTGTCTGTTCCAAAGTATGAATGAAAATTAACATAAACACTAATCTAATTCCTAAGCTAGGTAGGTTTTCGAAATTAACAAGGCTTGGGCTTGATAATTTCGGACTCCTTAATTAAATATAACTGGGCCAATTAATCACCTAAACATGTTGTGATAATTGGACTAAACTAAATTTAAAAAAATAAATACAAAGTTTTAAGCCCAAATAAATATAAACATGAGCAAACTAAATAATTCATCAGTGCTGGACCCGGGCTCATCAAGAATCGTGCTAAACCGATGAGTAACGAAGGAGATGTGAGGGGGATGAAACAAGGAAAACATTGCTAGAGAAAAATCGTACGAATCGACAGAGAGAACTTCGGACTTCAACGACCCCTATTCAACTATATCTCATAAGTGTTACAACAACTCGAGAATCGTGACAAACCGATGAGTAACGAAGGAGATGTGAGGGGGGACGAAACAAGGAAAACAATGCCTAGAGAAAAAATCGTACAAACGACTGGGAGAACTTCGGACTTCAACGGCCCGCTATTCTTCTTTATCTAATAAGTGTTACAACGACTCAAGAATCGTGCCAAACCGATGAGTAACGAAGGAGATATGAGGAGGACGAAACAGGAAAATGATGCCTAGAGAAAAATCGTACGAATCGATAGAGAGAAATTCGGGACTTCGACCACCCCTATTCTTCTATATCTCATAACTGTTATAACGACTCAAGAATCGTGCCAAACCGATGAGTAACGAAGGAGGTGTGAGGGGGGACGAAACAAAGAAAACGATCCCTAGAGAAAAAATCGTACGAATCGATAGAGAGAACTTCGGACGTCAACGACCCCCTATTCAACTATATCTCATAAGTGTTACAACAACTCAAGAATCGTACCAAACCGATGAGTAACGAAGGAGATGTGAGGGGGGACGAAACAAGGAAAACAATGCCTAGAGAAAAAACGTACAAACGACTGAGAGAACTTCGGACTTCGACCACCCCCCCTATTCTTCTATATTTCATAAGTGTTACAACGACTCAAGAATCGTGCCAAACCGATGAGTAACGAAGGAGATGCCTAGAGAAAATATCGTACGAATCGATAGAGAGAACTTCGGACTTCAAAGATACGATTTTTTCTATAGGCATCATTTTCCTTGTTTCGTCCTCCTCATATCTCCTTCGTTACTCATCGGTTTTGGCACGATTCTTGAGTCGTTGTAACACTTATTAGATATAGAAGAATAGCGGGTCGTTGAAGTCCGAAGTTCTCCCAGTCGTTTGTACGATTTTTTCTCTAGGCATTATTTTCCTGTTTCGTCCCCCCTCACATCTCCTTCGTTACTCCTCGGTTTGTCATGATTCTTGAGTTGTTGTAACACTTATGAGATATAATTGAATAGGGGGTCGTTGAAGTCCGAAGTTTTCTCTATCGATTCGTACGATTTTTTCTCTAGTCATCATTTTCTTTGTTTCGTCCCCCTCACATCTCATTCGTTACTCATCGGTTTAGCACGATTCTTGAGTTGTTGTAACACTTATGAGATATAGTAGAATAGGGGGTCGTTGAAGTCCGAAGTTGTCTCTATCGATTCGTACGATTTTTTCTCTAGGGATCGTTTTCTTTTTTTCGTCCCCCTCACATCTCATTCGTTACTCATCGGTTTAGCACGATTCTTGAGTCGTTATAACAATTATGAGATATAGTAAATAGGGGGTCGTTGAGGTCCGAAGTTCTCTTATCGATTCGTACGATTTTTTCTCTAGGCATCGTTTTCCTTGTTTCGTCCCCCCTCACATCTCCTTCGATACTCATCGGTTTGGCACGATTCTTGAGTCGTTGTAACACTTATGAGATATAGTAGAATAGGGGGTCGTTGAAGTCCGAAGTTTTCTCTATCGATTCGTACGATTTTTTCTCTAGGTATGATTTTCTTTGTTTCGTTTTCGTCCCCTCACATCTCATTCGTTACTCATCGGTTTAGCACAATTCTTGAGTTGTTGTAACACTTATGAGATATAGTAGAATAGGGGGTCGTTGAAGTCCGAAGTTATCTCTATCGATTCGTACGATTTTTTCTCTAGGGATCGTTTTCTTTGTTTCGTCCCCCTCACATCTCATTCGTTACTCATCGGTTTAGCACGATTCTTGAGTCGTTATAACAGTTATGAGATATAGTAGAATAGGGGGTCGTTGAGGTCCGAAGTTCTCTCTATCGATTCGTACGATTTTTTTCTAGGCATCGTTTTCCTTGTTTCGTCCTCCTCATATCTCCTTCGTTACTCATCGGTTTGGTACGATTCTTGAGTCGTTGTAACATTATTAGATATAGAAGAATAGCGGGTCGTTGAAGTCCGAAGTTCTCCCAGTCGTTTGTACGATTTTTTCTCTAGGCATTGTTTCCTTGTTTCGTCCCCCTCACATCTCCTTCGTTACTCATCGGTTTGTCACGATTCTTGAGTTGTTGTAACACTTATGAGATATAATTGAATAGGGGGTCGTTGAAGTCCGAAGTTCTCTCTATTGATTCGTACGATTTTTTCTCTAGGCATCTCCTTCGTTACTCATCGGTTTGTCACGATTCTTGAGTTGTTGTAACACTTAGAGATATAATTGAATAGGGGGTCGTTGAAGTCCGAAGTTCTCTCTATCGATTCATACGATTTTTTTCTAGGCATCTCCTTCGTTACTCATCGGTTTGGCACAATTCTTGAGTCGTTGTAACACTTATGAGATATGTAGAATAGGGGGTCGTTGAAAGTCCAAAGTTCTCTGAGTCGATTCGTACGATTTTTTCTCTAGGCATCGTACGATTATCTAAGAAAAGAATATTTCTTTACTTAGATACTATTA